>JFGX01000138.1:0-62377 GCA_000729855.1 Epichloe aotearoae | reverse complement strand
ATTTTAAGTATATAAAATAGCTCCCTTTACTAGCTTAGTATGCTTCTTAGATAGATTTATTATAAAGAATACTAGCTTTAATACTATAAAGGCTATATCTAGTTTTCTAATAATATATAGATATACTAAAGAGCTAATAACTACTCTATAGTAATTAATCTCTTTATTAGTAACTTCTTAATTATTTAGATAGATTATAGCTATTAGAAAAGGTATTATAATTAAGCTCTTTAAATTATTATTAATAATATTAGGAATAAATTTCTATATAATCTTTTAAATATATAATTCCTATAATAGCTATATCTCTTTAGTATTATAATTCCTAATAATTTTAATACCTAGGAACCACTTTAAATTACCTTAGTCTTTAATATCTAGACTATTTATTAACTACTTATATAGCTTTTTAAAATCTACTTTAACTCTATTAGAATATATTACTATAATATTATTTATATAGAAAAATAGGATAAATCTATTCTTTATAAAGATATATAGGTCTTCCTTTCCTTAGATAAAGCCTATTTTTAATAGGAATTATATTAGGTATAAGAACTATTATTAAGAAGCTTCCTATAGCCTATATAATACTTATATTATCTTCTAGAGATAACCTCTTATATTTATACCTTCTAGGGGCTTATAGAGTATAGGTTCTTTAAGTTTTATATATAGGAAGGTATTCTAAATATTATATTAATAGGTATTAAGATTATTAAGATTATTAGTATAGTAAATAGTAAGTAGTATATATAAAGATTAAGAAGTAAGTGTAGTAGTGTAGTTATTAAGGTTATTCTTTAGTTATTAATTACCTTATATAACTATTCTAGCTTTAAACTCTATAACTATGCCTTTCTTATTAGTTTTATATTTAAATACCTAGCTAAGGTTAATAATCTCCTTATAGCGCTTAGGATTAAGTAATTTATCTAGTATATCCTCCTAGTAGTTTAAGGATAAAAGCTTTAAAAGCTCCTTTATAATTACTTCCTTCTAGTGGTTATAATATATAGATACTATTACCTAATAATAGTAGGTAGGTTCTAGGGGTATATTTTTAATATATAAACTATACTAAGTTCCTTAGAATACTATTAAAAAAGCAGAAGAAAATTATACTTACCTAGCTTTATATATTTCCTTTCTTTAGCGTTTTCTAGTAATAATATTATCTAGATTAATACTATTATCCTAGGGATAATAATTCTCTATAGCCTTACTACCTTTACTAGTAATTTTAGTAGTCTCTATAGTAGTCTTTATATGTTTAATTATTATATTATATATAAATTTATTAATCTTATAAAATAGCGTATTATTACCTTATACTTAAAGCTCTATATTCTTTATAGTAACTAGTGCCTTATAAGAAGAGTTAGGAGGGGTTAAAAGTGCACTAGAAAGGTTATCTTTTTTCCTTATTATATAAGGAGGTATTTTTACTTTAAACTACTTATTTTCCCCTTCTATATTTAAAGGCAAAGGGATATAATTCTTATAATTCTTCTCTTCTAATTCTATTCTAATAAGGTCTTAACTAATTTCCTTATTAATATTATTAGCTTTAAGCTCTTTAAGTAATATAATTATAGATATCTTCTCCTTTTAAGCTAGTTTAAGCTCTTCTTCTAGCTTAAAGAAGGAGTTTTTATTAAATTAAACATAGGCTAATATAATAACCTTATAATTATAAAGCAAAAGTACCTATATAATATACTAGGACTTACCTCTATAACTAATAAGGTATCTAATATAAGCTTTTTACTCTAACTATAGTATTATATTATATAATTTAATATGCTCTAAAGCCTTTATTATTATAGGAAATACTTTTTATCTATAAGCTTATAGATATATAATTAAGGGCTTTTAGACCTCTTCTATATATAAATATATAGGGACTATTTTCCTAGCCTAATCCTACTAAAGTTTATATAGTATAGTTTACTTCTTATAATATTTAAAAGGTATTTAATTTAATAAATAAACTATAGTATTAAAGACCTTATTATTAAGTTTTAATAGGAGTTAGGCTTTAAGACTTAATATATAAGCCTTTTACTTAACTACCCCCCTAGATCTCTTTACCTTACTATTTTAACTAGGTATTAAGGGAGCTAAATTATAGACTATAATACCTAAAAGGGCTATCTTATTATTTATATTTTCTATAAAGAGGGCTTTCTTAATATTACTATATAAAAAGTATAGTTAAATACTAAATTAAGTGCTTAAAAACGCTACTATTATATAGAAGCTATTATAAATCCTATCTTTTATCTTAAATAAATAGAAGAAGTATATTAAGGTTATAAGGTATATAAAAACACACTAATACCTATTATTATTCTAATAAGAAGAGTTATAATACTCTAGATTAACTAAAAGCCTATAACCTAGTCCTTAAGGAAGTCCTTTAGGTATAACTATAGATCTCTAGCGCTTAGCTTTGCCTATAGTATATACCTTATACTATATAAGCTTAGGTCTTATTAATTTAATGCCTAAAGTTATATTTATAAGCTTTATAAAGGCCTTATTACCTAGATAACTATATTATTAATACTAAAGCTTTATATCTCCCTTTATAGGTAGCCTTAGTAAGTAGCTTAATATAGTATAGGCCTCTTTTAGGTTCTCTAATAGTTTTAATAATATATAAAGCTTATTAATATTATAAATTCTAGCTATAGGGTTTCTTTCTTTATAAAGGATACTCTTCTTCTAATTCTAAAAGATACTTACCTTTATTAGGATTATTACTAATACTAGATTAATATAGAATTTAGGAATAAATAAAGTAGTCTCTAATATAATTATTCTTATATTTTATAATATAGGATCTATAATAGATATATATACTAGTCCTTAACCTAAAGCTATATAGATTATACCTCTTACCTTAACCTCTATTATAATAGTCTTATTAAATTTAGATTACTTAAACTAATAGATATTATTAAAGATATAAATATTTACTCTAAAATTATAGAGAACTATATTCTACTTTATTTCTATACTATCTAGAGTATTAGTAATTAAATTAGCGCTCCTTTCTAATAATTAATAACACTTAGAGTATATAAATAATAATATATTAGCTATCTTATTACCTAGAGTAACTATAATAGAGTTATTTATTAGGTTTTATAAAGGAATAAAGATATTACTACTTTTTTTCTTTAGCTTCTAATTTATTACTTTAGATTTCTCCTATAGGTTCTTCTTTAAATACTTTTTAATATTATCTTTAGAGTTCTTCCTAATATTCTAATCCTTAGAAGCTACCTCTAGCTTATATAAAGCCTTAAATAAATTATAGGATTCCTACTACTTTAAGGTATTCTTAATATTATAATTAGAGTATTTAGGGCACTTCTTTTTTTTTAGTTTACTCTAACTACTTAATCTATTAGTAGTAAGTATATTAGTAATCTTTACTATACTCTAAGGAGCTTTATAATCTCTTTTAAACTTAGTAATAGCCTTAAGGAAGCTATAATTTCCTCCCTTATTAAGTAGGTTATTCTATTTCTTCTAAAATAACTTAAATTTACTCTAAAGAGATATAATAAACTTATATAGTATTATCTCCTTAGTCTATTAGGTCTTAAGGTCTAGATAATTTCTCTATAGTATCTCTATTATTACTACTTACTTATACTAATCTTAAGTACCTTTAGCTAGAAAGTAATTATTAAGATATACTTTAGTAAGGATAAGTATTTTCTTTATATTTAGCTTATACTAATCCTATAGAAGCTTTAGTATTCTTTATATATAGTAATAAACTAACTCCTTTTCTTTTACTTTAGTATTAAAGTTAAGAGAGTTTTATATATTCTTTAAAAGGGTTTTATAAATATATTCCTTAATCTTAGGTATTTACTTTAATAGGTTTATATACTTTATAAGATTAAAATATAACTCTTTATATTAAAAATTAAATTAATCCTTTATATTTTTATAAGTAAGCTTCTAATTCTCTAGAGTATTAGGGTTATTTATTATAATAAAGGGTAATTATCTCTTAATATTAGTAAGCGTTAATTAATAATAATAATAGAGCTTTAAATCTTCTATAATAATTAATAATAAGGGTAATAGAAGCCTTCTAGGCTTATAACTATTAGGTAAGGGTATTTAAAGGTATTAATAAAAGCATTTAATTTAGTTAATTAGAGGTGTAAATAGTAGCTAACTTTTATACCTAAAAGGTATATAGTGCGCTTTAGTAATAACTAGTCTACGGAGGTACTTCTAATATATTATATCTACCTTTGTCTTATAGAGGGTTTTATCCTAGTCAATGCGCGAGCCGCATCCACACATCCAATGCTTCAAGGAGCTCTCCCTGACAATAATTAATGCAATTGTTATAGTCTAGCCCTGAGGGCTAATCGTGGGTGCCTGCGCTACCATACATGACACGGGTGATGTGCCTGATCCAATTGTACTATAGCACAAAAGAATACGCAATGTACAAGTCTCTGCGACTTGTGTAATTTACACCTATATTGCTAGGTCTAGGCAAAGCCTAGATTATCACGTATAGGGTGTGATCCACAAGCTAGTGCAAACCTTGCACAGGTGCAAAATGTATAAAACTAGACACGCTAGCTATTTTTATTAGCCAAGTTCTATAGAAATCTATAGAATTTTATGTAAATTATATAAATACTATATCTCTGTCATGGTCTAGCCCTAAGGGCTAATCGCGGGTGCCTGCGCCACCATGTGGGTTTGACCCCAATCCCGTTGCGCCACGTAAGAGGCAAAAGGATACGCATTGTACAAGTCATCATTTACTTGTGCGATTGACACCTATATTGCTAGGTCTAGGCAAAGCCTAGGTCATCACAATCTCCCTCTACTTATAATATCTTTTTAACTAGGGCTATATAAATACTTATAAAAGGATTAGATACTAAGAAAGAAGTAAAATCTACTATTTTTTAGGTATAAACTTTGCACTAGCTCGTGGATTAGACCCTTGGAGGAAGAGACAGACAGAAAGTCACGTGCGGAAAATACCTCGCGCCTAAACTTTTCCCATGTATAGAAATTTCCCAAGGCCTCATTCGATAGAGAGCATTAGAGCAGTTTTAAGGAGTTTTTGGAGGGTTTTTTTTTTTTTGCGAAAGAAAAAAAGAGCAAGCAGTAGACACATGCACCGCCTAACACACAAAGTTCACCAAACTGCGCTGCTTTTCTTCACGAAAGCAACATTTCCCTCACCTACACGCCAATCATGGCTTCACCGCGTGAATCGCCATGTCGCATCCTCGTCATGGCGTCGGGCTACGGCTCCAATTTCCAAGCGCTTATAGATGCTGTTGCGGACGGACGGATACCGAATAGTCGCATCGTCAAATTGATAGTGAATCGCAGGAATGCGTATGCTATTCAGCGGGCGGAGAAGGCAGGTATGTAAATATTGGCCCGATTCTTTCCGCTTCGCTTCGTTCATGTCACAATCATCTTGATTCTCACTTGTGTTGCTTGAATATGAATGCTTTGTTTTGGAAGTAGCAAAGGAGCATTTACGAAATCAAACCGCAAAGGTTTTTCTTCATTTATTCTTATTTTACTTCTCTCCGTGATTCTTTTTTTTTTTTTTTTGCATCTATTTTTACAAACGTACTAGAACTCGAAGTACATTTCTCACAAAGTACAGGCATCCCATGGGAATACTTCAACCTCATCGGCCACGGATTTGTCAGCAAAGGAGAAGAAGACGAGGAGCAAATCGCACGCGGGCGGGAAAAGTATGATGCCGCACTGGCAGACAAGATCCTCTCGGAGAGCGAGCAGCAGCCGGAGCTGATCGTTCTGGCGGGCTGGATGCACGTCTTCTCGGGGGCCTTTCTGGAGCCGTTGGAGAGGGCTGGGATAGCAGGAATAATCAACCTTCATCCCGGGTTGCCGGGCGAGTTCGATGGCGCGAACGCGATAGAAAGGGCTTATGATGAGCTCAAGGCCGGGAGGATCACGCGGACGGGCCTCATGGTGCATTATGTGGTGCAGGAGGTGGACCGGGGGGAGCCCATCATGGTGCAGGAAATCGAGTGGAAGGGAGAGGGACTGGAGGAGCTGAAGGAAAGGATACACAGTTTGGAGCATGAGTTGATTGTGAGGAGTGCGGCCAAGGTGGCTGGGGAGATATTGAGTAGGCGGCGTGGGTGATGATGCTTTTTACTGGCAAGGGCAATGGCAAGGGCAATGGCAATGGCAAGGGCAATGGCAATGGCAATGACCGATGCAATGCAGGAAACATTCTTCGCAAGAGTGGTCCGTATGGCATGAACTTTTCACTGTGGCCACCCATTATGCGATGATGGCAAAGAAAACTACGCAGTGGGCTCGTTGATTGGAGAGGAGAGGAGAATAGCCCACAATGGCAACCATTTTGGGCCTGCCAACGCAGCCGAACTACTCAAACAGAAGCGCACAAGAAACTGAACGCTTCAAGGCATGTTAAAGCGGCGTGGTCCCTTATTAGCGGGAAAATAGCTGAGGCATTCCGTCGAGTGGTGATGTCACTATTAATGCATGTTGATGATCAAGGCCCTTTGGCTTTTTGCTCATCATAATCTTATTCGTTCATGCGAGCAGACATGGCTTTGGATTATGCATGGGATAGAAAGTATAAAACAACTAAAGTACTGCGCGCCTAGAACAGAGGGGATTCATTTATGCTTATTCTAGAAAGAATTAAATGCATCTATGAAGCTTCACCTACCGTGCAGTAAAAGAAACCTTAGAAGCGGCCTCTACCTAGGAAAATACATGTGTGTATCTCCTACTCCGTATTTTAGGCTTAGCTACTCCGGGGCACTTGTGCACTTACCGATTTTTTTACTCCTGCGCGTTTACTCCGTGCTCCGACACTATGAGGGTGGCGAGGTAATCAAAAACTTATTCCGTACCGACGTAGGGGGTCTTCATTAATTGGGCTAGAAAGGGTCTGGTTGTACTCCTCCTGGGTCGGCGGGCCGTCTCATTAAAGCACCGGCTGGCCAATCAGAGCGAAATCCTCAAAGTCCACCTGACTGTAGGCTTGCTGCGTGGACAGCCAGGTCTAGAGACGTGAGGCCCGTATTGAAAGGTAACAGCGGGGATACCCCAGCGTGCACGGCACTGGTCTCTGGCACTTGGCACTTGGGAACGCAGGGCCGTCCCAACCTCTGTGGCGTCCAAAACTTCCATTTGGCCAGGTCTTTTGTCTTGGAGAATTATCTTCTGCGGACGTACTCCGTACATGACCCTCTCTTTCCTCTTGCCATCCGGCCCCTCCCCTCGATGTGTCCGGCCGCATCGATTCGCCCTTGTGTCCTTGTGTTTGCTCTTCTGCTGCCTTGCTTTTCCCCCGATGCTGTTGCCGTCTCTTGAAAAATTAGACCCTCTGCTTTTACGGACGCCCCGCCTGGAATCGATTCCCGCCCACGACATCCCACCAGGGGAAAAAAAAACCAGGTACCCGCCCCCTTTCCTCGAGCATCCACCACAACGGGAATCTCGGCGGGAGAACGCGTCGCGTACCCACCAGACGTCTCGACGGCCACGCACATCTGCCATCGACAGTGTGCTTCGATAGACTCGATAGACTCGATAGACCAGAACCTGCAAAGGAAAACTTGAACAAAGAGAATCAGTTGCAGGCGATAGGTCTCTCGTCTGCGCTGAGTCTCATTGGTAAGACCTCCCATCATTTCCCTTCCTATATGTACACACGGGCGACACCAGGGTATTTCGTGGGTCGGCATTGCAGGGATAGAGGCCTTTGCTTGGGAGAGGGCCATTCCATGTCAGCTCTCAACTGAGCCGTAACCCACGAGTCACCGTCGAAATCCTTCTCTGCCTGGGAGATTGTCCTCCCTCAACAAAATATTTTGCGGGCTAACTTATGCATCCTCAATGTGAGCAGTCTTCTGCAAAGACGTCGCCATCTAACTTGCCCACCACTCCTGCTCCTGGTGCATCTGCACGGGAAGGCACTGGAGAACCTCGGTGTCAAATTCCATCGCCGAGTTCCCCAGCCTTGTCGACCGCGTCTACAGCCGACGGCGAAGGAGAAGAAGAAGAAGACATCGAGTCGTCTCTGGTACTGCCCTCGCTACCTGCGCCAAAACTTCCTAGCAGGGTTGCGCAACTACTGAGAACTCCACCCCCTGAGCTCGGCGAAGAGAATCATTTCGGCACTGCAAGCTGGGGCTCTCCTTATCCTCGAACCGATCGTAACCTCCGCCGACAGAGTTTTAGTAGCGAAGCTTCAGACGACTCCCCAATCCACCATTTGAGCATCGACACCCCGTTTCTGCGCCAGCCAGGCGATAGTCCTACGCGGGAAGAGTCGCAGCCCACTATTAGTGCTGCTGCTGCTGTCCTCGCCAACAGGGCTCGCAGACAACATCGCGGTCTTACCGAGCACTGGATTCGAACGCACACCACTGGTGTTGTAAACGCCGAACCGCGTCATTGGTTTAGCGAAGGAAGCGATAGTGAGCACTCTTCACTGAGCGGCTCCGAATTGGCCTGGTTTGACGACGGAGACCCGCGCACTCCGAGGGCCACCCAGACACCAAACCCCAGGTCGCAAAAATCGTCCCGTCACTCACGAGGACGATCAAGTCTTGAGACACTCAAGCCCGAATCGATTTCCGACGCGGCGGCTGGAGAGCGAGCGAACAAGATGTCGAACGTCGAGCTTCAGCAAACCTCAGAGGAGGCTGATCTTGCGAAAGACCAGCTTCTTGCAGTTGGGCCCTCATCTGCGCCCAACGCAACAGACGTTCCCCAGAAGCAGGTTGAGGATTCTCCAAACGACAATGGAGAAGTTCAGCCACCGGGGACCCCCCTGAAAGGCGAGGAGAAGCCATTACCCAAAGAATCTGTGATGACCTCACGAATCAAGAAGAAGGTGCCATGGAAAGGCAAGAACATTGTCATTTTGGTGCCCCGGGACGACGAACGTGGTCTCCCAGGAGGTGCACCCACTCCTCTCCGAGCCGAAGAGGTCGAAAAGATGTATGACTCTTGGAAGGAGCTTGGTTACAGCGTCGATGGATTTGATCTTTTGGTAGAAGACTATCAACCTCCAGGCACATCTGACTCTCAGAGTCGCTTGGACTGGCCTACTACAAATGACATGGCCCAAGAGCGAACAAATAACAGCTACAAAGTTCTATTGCCGGACTTGAATGGTATGATCTTTCTGATTATAATGAGTCTTCTTTTGCAATACTGATTTGATGATATAGCTTGGAAGAGGCAAATGGAAGAACTCCAAGAAGCGAAATTGCGAGCATTGGGTGTAGACGAGCCGCCGGAACCTTCAATATCTCCATCCACCACCGTCCCGTCACGGCAGGCTTCCGCTCAGTATCCTTCTCATCCATTCTCACCGCCCATCCCAACTTCTTCGGCTTCCAGCACCCATGGTCTCGCTGGGTTTCCATTCCCTGCTGCACAGTTTCTCTCTGGCAATTCCAGCCCTGGCGCATCTCCTGTGCCATTCGCTCCTGGGAAATTCAACCCTCGTCAGTCCATCTCACTCCCTGCTGGAAACTCTCCATTCCAGGGCTGGAACAATCAGGCTGGCATCCTGCAAGGCTTACATCGTACCGATTCACCGTTGGCAAACATGAACGGGATTCTGTCTCCCCACTCACATCATGGACTCGATGGTATTCAACAAATGTGCAGTCCAGCCTCTGGACTACACCAGCGACACCAGTCACTGCAGTACTATCCGCAACCAATGGCATCTATTGCGTCCCCGCGCCTCCAGGACGTGCGCGAGGATGATGAGGAGAACCTGAGCAAGAGCCCGTCAAAGACCCCCGAACCTGCGCAGCGCAACGGCGACCACCTTCAAGCTGAGATCGAAGGCGCCGAATATCACCTGGAAGAACAACTTCGCCACCAGCTTGAGCACGAAGATTACAACCCCCAATCCGCAGTAACAACAAAACCCTTCGCTCCCTTGCACAGCCGTGAAGCTTCTTCCCAGGGCCTCACCATCGCTGAGCGCTTTGCCAACGAGCCTGGAAAGTCTTTGGAGTTGCATCACCCGCGACCTCATTCTCGCGGCCATTCATTATCGCAGAATTTCTTCCGTGATCATGGCAGCAACCCAGAAATCGTCAATGAGAACAACAATACATTGAGTTCTTTGAGGGAAGTGGCGGAGGCGAACAAGGATGAAGAAGAAGCACAAGAGATTGAAACGAACCCTAGTAACCTTGGCACTCCTGTGCAGAATCTTGACCTGGCGACAGCCGTTTTGCAACACCAAAAAACATCGTCCACTCTCAGCAACCCTTGGTCAGAACAACAACAGCCTGGAGCAAGCAGCGCAAAACACTCTAGCCATGGCAGTAAACCATCTTTCTCCAAGCTTAACGTGCAAGCCCCTGAATTCAAGTTGAACCCTGCCAACACATTCGTTCCCGGCATGTACAATTTTACCGGCAGCAGTGTCCGGCCTCCAGTTATCCAGCAGCCTGCTGTTGTCCAAACATGCGTCTGCGGCGAGCATTACACAGACTTGAAGCCAGAATCGGAGAAGGTTTCAGAGCCTCAGCAGCAAACGAAATTGATGCCGCAGTCTGGGTTCTCAAAAATGCATGCCAGTGCCCCCTCATTCTCCCCTGGCCGAGGAGTCTTCAGCTTTTCGACATCCGGACCCAAGTTCCGCCCTGACGCTCCTGAATTTACCCCCTTCCAATCCATGGTTAGTGGCACTGGCGCTGGACGTGGCCACACGGCTCGTCAAGATTCCATCTTTCATAACATTCGCATCACGGCCAACGACATTATGCGCCCAGTCAAGAAATCTAAGGCGATTCCCATCATCAGACCATCTAGCAGATCTTCCGTGATCTCTAACGCCGCGGAGGAGTCTCAGGATGGCTCAGGCCGGCGCAATCTGATTGACGAATCCAGAGTGAAGCGTGCCAAGAGTGCAGCTCCTGATGGCGATGCTCTTCCCACATTTGCTGCGAGACCAGAAGAAGGAGAGCAGAAGGAAAAGGAAAAAGAAGAAGAGCAAGAGGAGGAAGAAGAAAAAGAAGAAGAAGACGTGGCCGACGAATCCGTTGTTGAAGTTGGCGTCGAGGCCGACAAAGAGGAGCCTCATAGTGTTGTTAGGGATGGATCTGTGGACGATACAGAGCAAACTTTGCCAGTCGACACTTCTCTATCCTCCGTCATCACCTCTGACCAGATTGATACAATGGCTACGACAGCTGCACCGTCAGAAGCATCTCCTGTTGGAACCACAGCCAAGACTTTTGCACCTTTCAGCTTCGAGTCAAAGATTGAGCCACAGGCACCGTCACATGGTGGCAAGCGGTCTGAAGCCGACGAACGCAACTCGCTTTCTGCCGCTGCCGCGCCCTTTGTTCCAGTCGGCGTTTCGCCTACTTCTCAACCCACCAAGGCCTCTGGAGATGACAAACGGGCAACAGAGCCTTCAGAAGAAGAGGCAACACTTCCTGAGCCAACACAAGCATCTCGTGTTAAGCTCACGCCCAAGCCTAGAGGTCTTGCCGCTTCGAGATATGCTCAACTCCAATCCCCTCACATAACTGATGTTCAACCGCCAACTGTGATCCCATCGATCGAAAGTGAGCCTGCTGAAACCTCTTTGCAAGAAGCAGCATCTGGGGAAGAGCCATTGGCTAATGTCGGCGAGGTCCGCGAACCAACGTTCGAGGACATTGATGCTGTCATGCAGCTGATGGAGACCAACCCCTCCAAGGGTGTTAACAAAACAACGGAGTCGTCTCACTGGCAATCACAGTCCACCGATGCCCTCAAACTCGGCTTCATTGAGGATTTCCAGCCTCCCGTTGATGGACTTTCCCGGGAAGGAATCAGTCTCACCCCTCGCCCATATGGTACTATTCCAGATGCCACTCCTTTGTCAAGCACTGAATTGGAGAATCCCTTCGTCGACCCTCCCATCAGCCCCCGATCACCTGAGCCTGCAAACGAATTTGGCGAACCTGAGATTGCTAGTGAACTTGCGAGCGATTGGGAAGGTGCTTTCACTGAGGATGAACATGAGAAGTTGGAGAACAGAGCTCAGTTCTTCGACGGTCGCGTCAACGAGGTTCTTGGCACTCTGCTTGCCTCCCGACTGGGTCCCCTTGAGAAGACTTTGCGCCTCATTCAAGATTCATTAACTTCCAATGCCGGTCGTAATTCGTCAACTCGTCGTGAGATCCGCAGCGTTTCTGAAGAGGTTCAAGACAGCGATGCAGACGATGAAGATGAGGAGCCAGCTCCTCGGCGATCAATGAGCCCCCGCCGTGACCGCAAAATGGAGCAAATTCGCTTGGCTGTGACGGAGGCTCTCGCTGCGCATTACCGCAACCAGCCAGCCGTTTCCTCTGTGTCTGACCAAGAATCACAGGCGAATGGCGGGACCCCCGCCGCCGTTTTGAAGGCCTTGGAGGAAATTAGGAAACAGCTGACGGCAAGCCTTGAGACTGTCGCACAAGTAAACGGCCCGAAGGGCAATGTGCGAGAGCGAGACATGCTTACCCCCGGACCCGAGGAGCACGCCCAACAAAAGATCTCTGAGCTTCAGGCTATGATGATGGACCTCGGCCAACGACTGTCCAATGAGCAACTCAAGACGGATAAGGAGATTATGGAACGCCGCGCCGCGGAAGATGCTGCAGCTGAACTCAACCGTCAACTACAAGCTGCCGAGACTCGCGTTGAGGTGGAAATATTGAACCGCAGTGTCTACGACCAGCGCGTAACTGATCTAGAGGAACGACTCAGGCTTCAGGAAGATAAGACCGAAGAAGAAGCCAAATCACGACGCGCCGCGGAGGACAGATTGTCCGAAGTGCAGCGACTTCTGCAAATCTCTTCTGAAGACGAGAGCCGTCTTCGCGACTTGGTCGAGGACAAGGACGCGAAAGTCAAGACCCTTGAGAAGCAAAGTGGCAAGAGTGCTATGCGCATGACTCTGCTGGAGGCTGCACAAGACAACTCAGCCCAGTCTCAGAGTGAAATGACCAACAAGTTCAACGCTTTGGAAGGAGACCTCAAAGCTGTTCGCCTAGACAACAATCACTGGCGCTCCGAGGCTGAACGAGCCGACGAAAATGCACGGCGCGCAGCTGGCGAGCTTGCTCACACACTTGGCGAGAACAAGCATCTGCAGAAATCGCTCAACACTCTTAGTGCCCAGCTTGAGGAGAACGAGAGGCTCCGCGAGTCCTGGCGATCAAAATTCATGTCCCTTCAAGAAGACATCGCCAGGGCGGCTCGTGAGGTATCCGAGGAAGATGCCCGTCGCATCAAGCGAGACCAAGCGATGCTGGCCAGACAGGAAGTCCTGGACGCCAGACTTCAAGCGGAAGCAAAGACGCGCGAGCGACTCGAGGTTGAAATGGAACGCTTGCAGGACAATGAGAGATCTGGTATGCGCGCCGCCAATGAATGCAAACGACTTGAGGGTCTGCTAGGTGAACTCCGAACCGAAAATTATAAGCTTCAACAGGCGGCTGCGCGCTACCAGCGCGAATTTGAGGAAGCGCGTGAATCTGGAGCGAGTGAAGTCAAGCGTACTCGCATTTCTATGCAGATTGAGATTGATGCAGCCAACAACCAAGTCAATGTCATCCGCGAAGAGCTGGAGGAACAGAACTCCAAACTACGTGCTGAATTAGACAACGTCAAACTCGAAGCCGACACCGCCAAGGCTCAGAACGAAATGCTGCTCGAGGATGCCCAAACCACCAAGGTTTCCGAGTTGGAAGCAGCGCGGCTCAAGCACCACAATGAGATTGAGGACATGCAGGCCAAATATGACCGCCAGATCAACAATGCTTCGGAAGATGCCTCGCGCACTGAGCAGCAACTGCTTGAGCGACTCAGTCTCTCATCATCCAAGATTGAGCATCTCCAAGACCGAGTCTTGCATCTTACTGATAGGTTAGAAATCGCCAAGGAAGCTGCTGCCGCCGCAGCTCAAGCAGCAAAGGCTGCAGGCGTGGAGCCCGGCGCCGCTGCCACCATCATCGCCCAACCTAAACAGGTTGCCGAACCTCTCGATCTTCCAGAAAAGATATCTCCCCAAGCCCTTCGGGAATCCATCATGGTCCTTCAGGAGCAACTCCAAGCCCGCGAACAACGCATTGAGGAACTCGAGCACTCTCTGTCTAAGACCGACCCCGATGCTGCCTCCAAGATTTCAAAGCGCGACGACGAGATTAGCTGGTTGCGCGAACTCTTGGCTGTGAGGCACGGAGACCTCCAAGACATCATCACTGCTTTGTCCAGCGATCACTATGACCGTGACACCATCAAGGACGCGACCATCAGGCTCAAGGCCAACCTGCAGATGGAAGAGCAGGAGCGCGAGAGAGCAATGAATGGAGGGTCGGCCATCAGCTTGCCCAACATCGCCCAGAGCATCCAGGCCGCCACCCCTCGGGTTGCGCAGACAATCGGCCCCATTGCGGCGGCTTGGGGCAACTGGCGAAAGTCGAGTCAGCCGAGCTTTCGCACAATCTCCGGAGTCCTGAGCCCCCCTGCCTCTGGGAACAACGCCACACCTTCTAAGAGCAGGACAAACCCAGGGCCTCAAAGCAGTCTTCTGAGCGGTCTCTTGACGCCTCCGGCTTCAGGTTTGCGCCAAACACCGACATCAGACGACCGGCCGCAGCCGACGGCTTTTGCCAGCACCGGCCGTCGTTACACTTCACAAGGAAGCAGCTCTCTGGGCCGCAATCGTGGAGAATCCAACAGCTCTCGAAGGTCAGATAAGCTGCCGGTCGCCCCGGACACCCCGCCGCCCCGTCACCAAGAGCGCAACGAGCAACCCAGAACACCGCCAATGATGCGCGAGAGTGGATACGATTCTGATGCTCAACCGGGCGACTTTGATGATGACGACTTTTTTGAAGAGGATTGAGCCTGGGCCTGATGTTTTCTTTGATTATGACTGACCGGCGGGGGAATTCGAAAACAAACTGGACCTTTTGGGCGGACGTGGTGTGGTTTTGAGTCGAGAATAATCCAGACCTAATCATCCTACACGTAACATACAACGCTGCGCTACAAGCAACTCGTTGGCTCTTCTATTCTCACCTACTTTCCTTTGTCGTTATGCTTTCAAGAAGAATGGCTGTCTTAAATCTTGCTTGCTAGTTTGAAGCACTTGCCTTGTTGTTGTTCAAGGACAAGACCGAATACACCAGAATGCTAATCTTGAACCCCTAGAAAGATACCCCCGGTTTGGATGATTTTCTGTTCCGCTATTGATGCGTTGTCTTGGTTATCCCCTTTGCTATTCTTTTTCCTGCTTCAAAAGCAGGGCCCAACGTCACACGGAGCAACAGCTTCTTTTCTCAGATTGAATCAAACGAAAGAAGGCGTTGAATGACCGTGGATATCGTCAGAGAGGGTCTGCAGAGAGGGGATGGATGGACGGTGGGAGTAGTTTGTTTTTGCCAGGTTCAAGTTCTAATTTTTACCATACCATTCTATAGTGGGCCAACCGCTTTATTTTTTTGGTGTCTTTATCGATCTTTTGTTTCCTATGTCACGTTCTTTGGTTGTTCTCTTCATGCATAGCGTACGAGGGATGGGGCCACTCGCTAGTAGAGAGATGGTCTTGCCGGCAAATAGTTAATAATCCACTCAACTTGCAACTACAGCTGCGTCTCTCCCTGGTCATGACGTGTGAATGTGGCTCACAAGAAACACCACATGCTCAACAATGAAGTCAATGCGTGGAAAAGACAATCTACATTCACATGTGTTTGCTTCGCCAGAGAGTATGAATGGACTGAGTGTTTTTTTTTCTTGTCTTTTCTCAGGGGCGTCCAAACAAGGGGAGTAAAAAAGGGGGGTGTCTCATTCAGATTCCCGAACTGCATCTCATCTCCGAGGAGTATACCCAAAAAAGTTACAAGCTTATCAAGGCCAATGAAAAAGGGGGTATTCATAACTGTATCATCACATGAACATGGCGACAGCAAGGAAAATCTCTTCTTCTCTTTTCCGCAGCCCGTCCTCTAATTACTACTGAGCAGCTTCTCCACAGCCCACCTGACGCTGAAATTTCTCAAGTCAGAGTAGTGCTGTCCCACGCCGACGAACAGCACGGGGACATTGGTGGCGTGAACGAGACTGACGAGCGTGCCGACCATGTCGCCGACGGTGTCGCACTTGGAGATGATGAAGCCGTCTAGGGAGCGAGCAGATCCAAAGGCGGCGTTGAAGTTGCGCGCTTGGGCGACCGAGTCTGTTCCCACGAGAGCCTGGGAGAGGAGCAGAGGTCAGTAATGTTAGTTTCGTGACCTGTGCTTATGGGATGGGGGAGTTGACGTACCTCGCCCACCATGAGGATCTTGTCTGGCTGGGCGAATTTGGCAAACTTCTCCAACGACGACATGAGTCGCTGGTCATTGTGTCTCCGGCCAGCGGTGTCAATGAGGACGACGTCGAAGCCTTGTTGGGCAGCGTGGGTGACGGCATCCTTGGCGACGGCGGCGGCGTCCTTGCCGTAGCCCTTTTGGTAGAGCTCTACTTGACCGCCTTCGCGGACCGTGAGTTCTTTGAGGTTGCGTGCGTGGACGGCAAGCTGCTCTACGGCGCCGGAGCGGAAGGTGTCGCCGGCGGCGATGAGAACCTTGTATTTGTTTTGGAGGAGGAAGAAGCAGATCTTGGAGAGGTTGGTGGACTTGCCAACGCCGTTGACGCCGACAATGGAGATGACGTAGGGACGGGGTTTGCGGAGGGATGTGACGGGGGGTGCGGCGATGGAGTCGATTTCGCGGAGGAGATCGAGCGAGGAGGTGGGCGTGAGCATCTTGGTGAGGGAGGATTCCATGGCGGACTGGATCTTGGTGCTGATGCCTTCGAAGGATCCCGTCTTGACGCCAATGAGTTCCTTCTCTACGCCTTCACAGAGACGGACGGCTGCTTCGCGGGCGACATTTTTGCGGAGCAAGTGCTCTTCCATGCCCTTCATGGCCTTGTCGAGATCTTCCTTGGTGAGTGTCTTGCCGCCTACGACGTTGCGGAACATGCCGCTGATGACGCTGACTCCGGAACCCAGGAGGCCCGTTTTGGATTCCGATTTGGCGGCGGCGGCGGCGGCCTTTTCTGCTTCAGCGGAGGCGAGAAGATGCTGGACCTCGTCACCGAGATCTTTGAGGACGAATTTGCCCTTGGTGATGGTTCCCCATGTGGCGGAGTCGACGGCGTCGACAGCGCTGGATCGGCCGCGGGTCGTCTCAGCCTCCGAGTCGCTGGTGGGATTCGTCTGCGCAGAGTAGTCTAGGCGCAGGTCAGGATCAGCTTCGCCTGCAGTGCCGTCGTCGTTCCACGTACGGCCGACCTTTTTGGCGCCTTTCTTGGAAGCGGCTTTGGAGGACTCGTCGCCTGATGAGGCTGGGGCGGATGTGTTTTTCGCTTTGCGGGCTCGTCGCGACATTCTGGCAACAGGCCCGGCCTTGGCAACGAGGAGGTTGTTTGCGCTGGGGGTGGAGGGTCTTGATGTGTTCGGGGTAGTCACAGGATCGGAGTCGTTGGACGCGCCCTCGTCATGTAGGCCGTTGACATGGCGACCTCGGTAGTTGAGCCCCGGAGCGGCGGCGGGAACATGATTCGCGGACGCGCTTGTTACTGCTGCTGGGGCTGTACTCGAGGCATCTAGCTCTTGTAGTTGTTGATCAAAGTAATCATCGAAGCCGGTGCATTCGACGACAGTCGAGTGCGGTTTCGTGAGCTGCTCGCCGTAGAGTTTGACAAAGATGGTCGTAATGTTGTCGACGAGTTGATCAACCCAAGAAAGATGGAGCAGGGATCGATAGACAGCCTACAAGAAGAAGAGGGTGGTTAATGTGGTTCTATCAACGAGGGAGGAGTTTTGGCGCATAAAGAAAGGCGCAAGTGGTTGTTGCAAGACTCGTGGCGAAGGTAGACCAGACCTACCACAAAGATGATGCCGAGTTCCTTGACAACCGTCCACTTCAAGCTATGCTGGTCTTTCTTGTAGGCGGGATTCGTGGCCGCGGATTGCGGGTCCCTCAGTGCTGAGCTGCCATTCTTTTCTTCAATGAAAGTGTCGGCGATGAAATCATTGACAATGGACGAGTTGGGGGCTGCATAAGTCCTCGACCACAGAACCACACCAGATGTGGTGATGATCTTGAAGGTGTCCAACATGGTGGTGGTGGGCTGCGCCGGGACGGACAAGCCTTGGTGAGGCGGCCACTCTTCAAAAGCCCACGCCCGGAAAGGGAGGCTCTCGGAGGCTCTCGGTGCGAATTTGGGTCAAAGAAGAAGAGGAGGAGGAGGAGGAGAAGAAGAAGAGGAGAACAAGGCCGAAAAAAAAGAAAGGATGATGGTCCAAGAGTCTGGAAGCTGCCAGCTGCCACTTGCCAGAGACACTGGCGTTCTGTAATCCCTGTAATCCCTGTAAATACGGGAGCTTCAGTTGAATCAATCCCCTAACGAACTCTGACGGCTGGCCCAGGTTCCCCACTAAACCCCCTGCCGTCTTTAAAGCGACCACATTTCCTCATCTCAAATCAGCCTCACTCACGGACATCACGGACATCACGGAGCGCCAGTTTGCTTTGCTTGTGGTTCAAACAGGCCATCCATCCCACTTGCACTCCCGTCGCAATCGACTTGGCATCCATCGAACTCTGCTCTCCATCTACTTTTCCTGTCCATCTGGCACACCACACACCACACACCACACACCGACGCCATGCAACGGGGTTCATACGGGGCGTCGCCTCCGTTGCACCATCCTGTACCGCAACACGTTTCCACAGTTCCTCAATTGCGATCGCCGCCTCCGCCGCCCGGCTCTGCACAATCACTAGGTCAGAGCTACGGCGGCTCAGGTACGCCGTATCAACAGCAAGGCGGAAACGCCGGCAATGTCTTTGGCTCCTATGGGCAGTTCATGAACGACCCCACGGCTCAGGTCGCGGCGCAATTTGGCCAGACTGCTTTCAGGCACGGCCAGGAATACGTCGAGCAGAATGTGCGCATATTCCATTCCATTCTTTCCCAGGAGATCTCTCCCCTCCCCTCCCCTCCCCTCCCCTCTAGCGCCTCGCTCGGAGATGGAAGCAACTTTGTGCTAACTGAACTTGTTTGTTAGATCGGTCGCTATGTCAATGTGTCCGCCCTGAAACACTACTTCAACGTCTCCAACTCATATGTCGTCAACAAGTTGTTCCTCGTCCTATTTCCCTGGAGGCATAAGCCGTGGTCGCGCAAGCAGGCCGTGGGCGCCAACGGCCAAGAAGGATGGTACTTGCCGCCTCGCGAAGATGTCAACAGTCCTGATATGTACATTCCCGGTATGGCAACCCTCTTCTGAGAAGACGCCGAGTCGAGATTGAATAGACTGACAATAGTGGTTTCTTCTTCTTCTTCTTCTTCTTCTCTAGTTATGGCTCTGGTCACATACATTCTCCTGTCGACGTTGGTTGCCGGCCTCAAGGGTCAGTTCAAGCCCGAGCTGCTTGGATACACCGCCACCACCAGCATGGTCGTCGTCATTGTCGAGATTGTGGCTTTGAAGTTGGGATGCTACTTACTTAACATCTCCAGCCAGTCCCAGCTTCTCGATCTCATTGCCTACTCAGGCTACAAATTTGTTGGCATAATTGCCACGATTGTTGTTGCTGAGATTCTCAACGGTGGCAAAGGCACTGGCGGCTGGGTTGGCTGGGCTGTGTTTGTTTACACTTTCTTGGCCAATTCCCTATTCCTGGTACGTGTGGCTGAGATCAGCTAATGGTATATGATATAGTCCGATGGGAACTAACAATCAAGCAGATGCGATCGCTCCGATATGTGCTTTTACCCGAGACTTCGGGCACCACCAGTGGCCCGATGCAAACCGACTCGCGCGCCAAGCGCAGCCAGAGGACCCAGTTTCTCTTCTTTTACTCGTACATTGTGCAGCTATTCTTCATGTGGGTTCTAACCCACGGGACGTGAGCATATTCTGTGAGCGGTTCGCAAGTTGCAGGAGCAAAGTCGACTGGAACGCAAACTCGGCTGCGACGACAGAGCACACACAACATTGATTGGCGATACATCTCTTCTGATGAACTGGCGCAAGCGCAACACTCAAGCCGTGTGCTTCTGTCATAGGCAATGTATGGGCGTCATGGGCTAATACGGTCGTTTTGCTGGAGAGGAGTATGGAGTTCCTGGTAGTTGTTCAACGCAGGAAATGGAGACAACAAGGGGGAAGACAACATGACGGAGTCAGCCGCATATTTTGTAGCAACGGGCCGCCACCTAATGTACCTTGATGTGGTTTGATATAGAGCATATCTTTAACTAGATGATGAGATGATGATGCGAGCCAGGCTTAAATGAATTCTCTGCACGTCTGGCCTTTACAGAAGTATTCTGCGAACGAACGCGGCGTCAAACGGGGGCAGAAATACAATCCATTCCCACGCCACACCGACCGTTGACTGCCCGTGCATTTGCATTTGCATTTGCAACGAAGCTTGCAACTCCTATTCTCCCCATCCAAGGCCATGAAACACAACGCACGCCGAAATAAACTCGACCGTTTGATCAAGACGTCATGTTTCAAAGAAGCAGTCGGCCCCCCTTATTATTCAACGGCGCAGCGCATTCCCCGAAACAACTCGCGCTCAAGCCACTGTCTGTTCACGATCCACACGTGACGAAGGCCCGCCGCCTCCCATCATGTTCGTGTTCGACTTGAAGCGAATAAACCACGCGTCCGTCTTTCGTGAAACTCGTCAAGTCATTAACCCCCCCCCCCCAAAAAAAAATTCAACACCATCGCTTTTTCTAACCAGATCCAAAGAGCAACTCATCATGGCTCGCAACCCCATCTTCTCAGCAACCCTTCAAGCCGCCCTCCTAGGAGCCGTGTCCAACATTCTAGCGCAACTAATAGGATCGTACCGGAAACAAGTCAGTCACCCCCCCCCCTATCGATGTCAACGAATCGCTAATTAAGACGACAGGCTCCCCTGGAAGTAGATTGGATCCCCGTCTTCCAATTCCTCCTCTTCAGCATCATTAGCACGCCCCCCAACTTCATATGGTGCGTCGCCTTTTCATAAGCCCCCCTTTGATGGTCGTATAAATAGATGAATGGAACTGACAAGGTCCGCAGGCAGGACTACTTGGAATCGGCTTTCCCGGCGCGCCTGCCGGCGCCTCATGCCAAGAAGTCGGATGACAAGCCTGCCGAGGAGCAGCCCTTGAATCTGCGCAACACGCTCATCAAGTTTGCGCTGGATCAGACTGTGGGGGCTGTCTTCAACACGCTCTTGTTCAGCGTGTACATACATTCTATTCACATGGCTATGCCGAATGCGCCCCGCATCACGAGCTTCACCAAAGTCACTGGGTATTGGATGTCTCCGGGCGTGATTGACTTTTCGGCTGTGGACATGAGTGTCGTGCTGGACGCCGCCTTGGCTGAGTTCTGGACTATTGTGCTCGCTGGGGTGAAGCTGTGGCCGGCTGTGAGTCTCGTCAACTATACCTTGGTGAAGACGGTTGAAGGGAGGAGTTTGGTTGGTTGCATTGCTGGGTTGGGCTGGGGGGTCTATATGAGCATGATTGCCGCCAGGTAGTGGCTCACGTCGCCCCATGGTCATGTGGGAGTAGGCGCTTGGAAGAGCGTTCCTTACGAAACGGTGAGGTGTATGGGAGTTATGACACGATGGATCTTGGAATAATTACAGAAGCTTGGCTTGAAGGGAGGGAAAAATATTCAATTAATTCTCGCTCTACCCCCCTGGCTATTCGAGACGTAATTAACAAAGAATATGCACAAACGCTGTCAAGTATACTTGGACATTATTCGCGGCCCCCGGCCTTTTCTTCATCACGACATTTCGACATCCTCATCATGCGCTTCAATCATGAAACGTAGATTTTCGCCCGATGTCAGACTCCTTTCAGAGAATGATAATCCGTCCATTTCACTGGCCGATTCGCATTCTTCGATTGAGTTCATGGATATCCGCGATGGCGATCTGGGCGTAGTCGACTCGAGCGAGATTGCCAGCTCCATGTTCGGGTCAAACTCAGCTGCTTCGGGGTTCAGCACGAACTCGCCTGAATCTTGCTCACCAAGTTCCATGGGCAAGGTTGTTGGCCAATTTCGAGACATTGGTTCCAATTGTGAGGACATTCTGCCTCCTGGCGTTGGGTCGAAAGGCTGTCGTAAAACGGTAGCCCACTCTGGCTGAGCTGCCATCCATGCGGTAATGCTTGAGACGTGAGCGGCTTCTCTGTCATATCTCCTGGCTTCATATGCTGAACCTGTTGGCTGATGATGAATAACGGTACCGTTACTATCTGAACTGACGGAATTTGTGCGGCCCAGAGTCACATGAGACTCGAACTCGAATCCTTCAACGTCCTCCATTGTCACGGCCGTTGGGCGAAGAAACCAATCCATAGTTGGAGCATTGATCAATAAATCGTATTTTTCGAAGAGTCGCTCAGCTACATCGTACCAATGCATGAGCCACTGCCTCATGATCCAAAAGAAGTCCTCGCTGGTACCTGGACGCATCATTTCGTTGGCAAAGTTGTACACGGTAGCAAGGACCCATCGTATTTCCTTTGGTAACCCTTGAATTGACTGGACAATGCAAGACCACACCCGAGCAATCGTGAATAAGTGGTCACCGCCTTTCTCAACGGGCTCCAGGGCCTTGAAAAACCCTCGAAGATCAATGTTCCTTGAACAAGGTTGGTAAGCCATCGCTCCAGAGAAGGTCTGATATTCCAGAAGATACATATCTGGGAATCTAGTGTGAGGGATCAAAGTCGAGCCCAAATGTCGGTACGTTGGGTCGTTTTTGGGTATTTCGCTGAGAATGTTGTATCCTTCAGAGGGAGGAGGTCTTGGGGTGACGACAGATTGCGACATGGTATTCAACTCCGGGAATGTCTGCCACCAGTCGAGTCCCCAGTTATGGCGCGCCACTTCTATTTCGTGCATAATGCCTTCGATTTCGTCCCCGACATCTGACATGAGATCAACCTGATCCGACATGATGGCGTCAATATCGAGTCTTCTGACCCAGTGAACATTTGGTGCGCGATGGAAGTATAAGACGGCACACTCGCCGCAGAATGGTTGGCAAGAGCCATACTGGATATGAAAAGCGTGATATTTACTATGGGATGGGCAGAAATACTAGAACACCCCCCGTGCGGCCAATTGCTCGTGATTGACTGCATAGCCGTAGTCAGTAACATGATCTACCCAGACGCATCGCCCACGACAGGCCATGATGGTGATTGGAAGAAGATGGGCGCTATATCGAGTAGAAATTCGATGGAATGATAGTAATGAATGATCGTCACAACAAAATAATGACTGAGATGTCGGCTGCCTTTGATAACTAGAATAATGACGAAGAAGATGGGGGAGTCTGGCGCAATGCCAAAAACAACTTGAAGAGTCTGGTACCTCGTATCTGAGGCGCACCTTCCTCATCCTCGCGACCAGCGTGTAATTGTCTGTTTAAACGCCTCTACGAGGAAGGGGCGAGATAGCAACGCGATCTGATCGGATCCTTTTTCTGAGTTTGGATTCGTAGTCCCCTTTCTACTGTTTTCACTATATTCATGCGAAACCGAAACCGCCAGTACACGGATTACGGAACAAGTCATGCCCCTCCTCACAACAAATTGTATTTGGATGCTCTCGACGCGCTTCGCCGTCACATCGCGTCTTTTAACCATTAAATTGTTTTCTGGTCGATTGATCCAAATTCCATCACGTCTTACCGACCACCATGGATACGTCCACTTGGGGTGATTAAAACGCTGATCCGTAGATTACGGAGTAATGCCGATGCATACCGAGGATGAAAGCCTCTTCCCCGTAATCCGTAGCCGAAGTAATGTTCTCACACTTGGGCCCGCTTTCAGTAGCCCAATCAAAAAAAAATAGCATAGCAACAACAGTGGGGGAGGCCCAGACGCCAATGGGATGGATGGATGGGTTGACATTTCTCTCTCACACAGCTCTGCTTCTGCTCCTCCATGACTCCAATTACCCAAAGCTGTACCCGTATAGCATTTGCCTTCAGGTTCTCCCATTTCGTCTTTTCGTGCATGAACAGCCCTTTTCTACACATACTACAACGCTCTAAACGCACCCCCACAAGAGTATCTCCATACAACGCTCGTTTCAGTCGTCACCTTCAGATAGTACAGTCCGAACGCATCAAAATGGCGGATCGTGTTCACCGTATCACCATGTTCAAATTGCCAGACCAGGCCAATCAGCAGAAGCTCATCCAAGCGTACAAGACTGTCGACCAAACCAACCAAAAGGTAAGGCAAACCGAGCACCTACAAGATGCCAGGACCCCAGCACGAATTCAGTGCTGCTTCTGTGCGACTTTTCGCCCTCGTGCCACCCTTCTGCAAGCGCAAAGAAAATACGAAGAAGACATCGTTGCTGCCACTTTGTCTTCGCACAGAAACCTATTACCAGTGGCATGACAGATGCGGAGACCCTCGCCTGAAAGGACATGCGTGCCAAGTAATATCTTTCGTGGCCCTCGTGCAGCATACATGAGCAATGTCACTAACGACAAGTTCCCATTTCTCCTTTTCGTGTAGGACGGCAAGCCGTACATCCTCTCTCTAGCCGCCGGCCCAACTGAGGAGGACCCCCGCTCGCAGGGCTACACGGTGGCATGCAAGACGGAATTCGCCAGCATGGAGGACATGAGATACTACGACAACAGCTGCCAGGCCCATCAAGCTCTGAAAGCTACAGCCAAGGATCTCGGTGTGGAGGGAATTCTGACCGTGTACTTCAAGCCGCAGGTTACGGGGGGTGCCTCTTCATGAAAAGGTAGAAATTCATACGGCGTACGGAGTAATCCGTACATACGGAGACAGAAAATGCGACCCCCCAAGTCAAAATGATGTACGGATAAACAACGCACAGGCGATGTAGATCCCAAACATCCCTGCGCAATCTTCGGGGCCACGAAGGAGACAGCTTGATGTAAACCGTTCGCTCCCCAATTTTTCCTCCTCAAAACGCATGTCACTCGAGTTTCATCCCGAAAAGCCGTGTAGCTGACGCTCGTTTTATCATTACTCCAATCTCAACCATCTCAGCAGTACGACGATAGCACCAGTCCAGTGGCGAAAACCCACCTACCTCAACCTTCCAGTTAAACCACTGCACGCTACCCGTGTACACTGTTTGCACAACTCGTCAATGGTTTTTTTTTTTTGGAACAAAAAAGCTCTTCAGCGTTTCATTGTAATTCACGTCATCATAAAAAAAAAACACTCCCCTCTCTCAAATGGCCAATCTCACACCCCTCCACTTCCTCCGCTTAACAGCCCACAATATCCTCACAATATCCCTCCCTATGCCAACCTCCCCAGCTCTTCCCTCTCGCTTCTCATTGCTGCTTTTCAACCAACCGTTTTACCAGGCGCCATCGAGAAGTACTTATCCAGAATATGCTTCGTCCTTTCCCAGTAGCGGCATACAATGTACTCCCAGATGCATTTCCACAGCACAACTGACGAAGTTCTCTGCGTGTCAAGAGGCCGGGCGAAACTCTGCTTCGGGGGTGACCAGAACCCCGATCGGGTAGAAACCATCTTACCGCCGGAGACGTCATGATTGTACCAGCCGGGGTTGCTCATCGGTTACTGGATGATCTGGATGGTGGCTTCAAAATGGTTGGAAGTTATCCTCCCGGGCTCGAGTGGGACATTGTGCTACCTATCGTGGCGATGACGAGACAAGGCCCAATATTAGGCATGCGAGGTGGTTGGACAGGGATCCTGTGTACGGCGATACCGACTTGCTGCGGAAGCGGATTGGGGGTGAGGAGTGGGTTGGCACGGTGTGCAAATTTGAAAACTTGTGGTCGTCGAGTTTTGACGCGGAACCTGGCCCCAATTCGATTCGGGTAGCAATGCAATCTTACGGCGCCGGACTGATGAAGCTTTTAGATGCAGAAGGTGAGAACGCACATGCAAGCTGCGAGTCTGGCCGAGTCGACATGTGCAAATCAGACGGCTGGGGATAAACACTACATGTACTTGGCCAATTGAGTCTCAAGACATCTGAGCTGTCAGCGCTGTTGTTGCTGTTCCAAGGTACTGAATAACAGAACTTAACTTGACTGTATTGCTATGTGTGGAGTCTCAAAAGTGTTTCATTTCTCTTAAACAACCTAAATGTTTCTCTCGGACTAACTGATCAAAGCTTCATCAATGCATCTTGACGGAGGCAGAGTAGAAGCCATCCCATACCAAAGCAGGGGTGGTGAATAGAATGGAAGACGGAAAGACAAAGAAAGCAGAGGCCAATGTAAGATATGCCCTCACAATGCAGAATGAGCCACTCAACACTTCATCATCTCGTGTTCCAAAGTTTCGGGTCATTGTGCTGTTACTTCTGATGCAATCCACTATGGTCAAACGGAAAAGACAAGAGAAGTAAAAAGAAGAAGAAACAAACGAACAAAGATGGAACCTTTTTCTACATGCTTAGGAGATGTTGAGCAACACGTCTTTTTCAAGCCATTTGGCGTGAATGGGTTACCTCGTTGATCTCAGTCCCAGAGTCACTTCCTCTGCGATATGAAGAAGATTCGTCCTTAACCTGGGCCGTTAATCGCCGAATAGGTGTGGGGTGTTTTTCCAGGGTGAAGAGAGAAATGACAACCATGGCTGCACAGGCTAGAGCGATGACCTCAATCTCCTTCCCGAACGCGCCGATGTAGACTGTCCGGACCAGCTCCCTCAATTTGGTTGGCAGCTGTAGTCCCAAAAGAGGTGACCGGTGTAGCATATCCAATTCGTCTCCCGTCAAGCGTCCACTCAAGTGTTGATTGGCATGCATGTTGAATAGAATGGTACAGAGCGACAGGCCGATACACCCACCCAGAACTCTTGCTTGGGCAACGGCGCCCTGAGCTGAAGCTCTCTCGTTGGTCTCAGTTGCCATGATATTTGTCATGATTGTAGCCGCTGAGAAAGATAAACCAACGCCCAGTCCAAAAATTGCCTGGAAACCATACTGAGCCACCGCTGTCTCAGAATCACCCGAAACCGTCGTCATGAGCCCAACTCCTAAGAGCTGAAGACAAGAAGCTCCCACCAAGGTATAAGAGGTATTGTTTCGTTTGCTTGATAGAGCGCCTCCGAGAAAAGACCCAAGTGCACAGGCAGTTAACATGGGTAAAATCCGAACTCCTGCCATAAGGGCATTTTGATTGTTTACCATTTGAAATCGTTCTGGTAGGATGATAGAAAAGCAGATATAAGGAAATCCAGTAAATAAGGTGACACTGTCGTAATGAGAAGATCCCCGACGTTAGCTCACTCTGTCCATTGGAAACAGCTAATGGTTCAACACTCACAGCAGTCCGGCAGCGTACACTCTCTTCCCAATTAACTGTATGGGAAAAATTGGCTCAACATGGCGGTGTCGCTTGCGAGCAAGATGTACCTCCCACAAGATAAATATGAGCCAAGACACAATAGCAAGGATAAAGCTGACAATGATTTCTGGGCTGTTCCATGCAAGCGCTTGGGATCCAGCTTGTTGCATGGCGAACACCAAAAATCCCGAACTAGAAAGCATTGTAGCACTTCCGAGAAAGTCTATGCTCCTAAAAGCTGTCCACGACAGGAGATCCGCTACGTTTTCTTGGGGCCAGAAGTTGGTGATTGTCAGAATAGTAACAAGACCGCAGGGAACACTAGTTTCAATGAGCTGCCGTTCAATGAGAAATTTGCGACACAAACTTACTTCATGTTGAAGAGCCATCTCCAATCTGATAGCTCAGATATAACACCGCCAATTATAGGCCCAAGAACAAACGCTGTAGCAAGGGTTGCCCCAATCAAAGCACCAATGAGGCTTGGCCGATGTACCGGTCCAACTTCAATCAATCCGATTTGGGTGAGGCTGTATAGACCGGATGCTCCCATACCCTGGAACGCACGACAGATGATTCTGGGCCAGTTAGCTGCAATTCTTTTGAAGGAAGGCACGCAGTTCATACAGTGCAATCATGTCTTTTGAAGAAGCGCATCCCATTGAGAAGCCAATGAAGATGATCCATGACATGATGAGCATGTTCTTCCGACCGTATATGTCGCTAAGCTTCGAAATGCACACGGCAAACCCTGGGAAATCGTCAGCGGCATGCAAGTTGATAACCCAGAAAAAGAGTCACCATTACCCATATATGTCAGTAAGTAAGCCAAAACAATCCATGGTGCATTGACAAAATCGTCCATTTCGTGAGATATCGTAACTAGAGACGTAGCCACAATGGATGTGTCCAAGCTGGAGAACAGTAGCCCTACAAGGAGGCTGAGGGGAAATCAGCATTCTCTATCAACTGAGTCAATGTTCTCAAAAGACATTTACTCACGCAACGATGAGCACTTTTTGGCGCGAACCGCTCACACCTTGGCGATTCGTCATGCTGGGAACGGCGGTTGTGTGTGCTTGATCTCTGTTTGGTCCTTGCGAGGACGACAGTTGACCAAGCGAAGGGTTTGGATAAGGAAGGGACATTTGAAATTCTGAAGTCATATTTTTTGAACAGAGGTGCCTCCAAGAAAGATTGAGAATATAGTCAAACGAGTGTGCTTCATCTGTTGTTGTGGTCTTCTTCTACCTTTGTTTGAACTGAGGTGGAGTCGCCACAAACGTGTGTCTGTGAATCCAAGAAGCAAGAATGCAAGTGAAGAGTCACGAGGACCGCACTCACTGCGCGGACGAAATCTTTCTCGTTTGTAGAGGACCCAGTTCTTGTTCCGATCAAACAGGCGAGTCTCGCGTGAAGATGACGCAAAGCCGGCCCTGTCGCATCAATATGGTCAGGAAGGAGCGGGAGTGAAGACGCTGGCTCTTGCCGTCTTTGGCTCCGTGCTAGAGGCGACGGAGGGATCCAAATCCAAGACCAAAGGGCAAAAAAGCCAGACTCTGAACAGAAAACAAGGAAGCTTCTCTCTCACACTTCTCACTCCATCAACAAATTGCAGTCTGACTACACCGTAAGCGTTTGGCTTGTGATGGAGCCCACATCAATGTTGAGTGTGCTCACAATTGGAGTCGGGCATCGGCTTCTTGGAAGAAGTGATGACAGTCAAATAGTGCCAAGATCGTTTTGCCTCTTGCACTGGTTTGAGCAAGCGACTCCAGACTCATCATGTTAGAGAAAGCATGACATCCTATATACTTACAGCAACGGGCTGAGACATGACTGAGCTGGCGTTGTACAAACATTACGGGAATTGACCCTCTGCTAGCGAGATAGCTAGGACCGTGTCGCATTGCAATATCGTACTTTCGTCAGGAGTCTCTTCTGTGTAGCCTCCGGTACACCAGCCTGATGTCAAACCTAAACCGGTTTAAACCGGTTCGTTTGTAGCGGATTAGATCTTGGCTGAGCTGTTGCGTTGCACGGCAAGAGAGGCTCTATGGTTCAATGGCTGTGAAAGGGCCGTATGGCTAGGACTGTTGGCCTTGGCCTGGTAACGATGCTGAAACTACCCGCTTTCGAGTTCCGGAGACGAATATCGAGCCATGCTCGTCAAGTCACAAACCAACGGGGATTCGGCATGATCGAACGGTGCTGCCGGCTATCTCACTGTTGCGTTACGGTCTCTTGAGAACAAGAATGCTGGGGAAAGGCAGGACTGACACTGATCATCAGTGACGCTGGATCTGCAACGCATTGCCTCTGGAGCACAAAGCCACGATTGATGCATTCAGCTAAGATCAGGTGGTACCCATCTCGCTGCAGAGAGCCGAAAACGCACTTGCTGGGAAGTGTGAGACGCCAGATGTGTCCTACCTCTGTCAACAGGCAACGTGCCATCATCCATCATCGACGCCGTTGGTATCGGTGAATGTGGCCTGTAGCCCGTAGCCTGTAGCCTGTAGCCTGAGCCTGCTGCTTCTCTTTTCCGCTTGCACGGCGCTGCGGACAGGCGCAGGCCAGGAAACAGGAGCCATCTTGCCAATTGTTGTTTTTTGGCTTGTCTCTCCACCAGATTCTGCGCAACGCGCACCAACGCGCACCAACGCGCACCCTACACTGGAGACTGGACCGGTCAAGTGCTGCTGAATCGAGTTCATCCGATGTCTTCAGCCATTCATTACCTTGGGATGGATGCACGACTGCGCATGGTGCATAATCCTCGATAATCCTTTCTTGTTGGCTAACCTATGAGGCCTTATGAGGAACCCATCGGGACCCATCCGAGGCTCTCGAAATCGATTGGCCGATGTCACAATCCCAGCGACCCCCTTGCGATAGGACGCGTCAAACGCAGACAAAGAAAAAATGACAGCAACGAACAGACTTGGATGCTGTGTCAAACGCCCGCCGCTCCATTCATTGCCGTGTACGGAGAGCAATGAAGCGACAGCTGAGCTGCATTTGTAGAGGTTGATGGACAACACAGGAAAGCTATCGACGCGGCGAAGCAGGGCTACGAGCCTACGACAACGCTTGCATCCATAATACGGCGTCACTTGGCTATGAACTGCTGCATCCTCTTGTTGCATGTGCTGGGACTCACAGAGTATGTTGGTCAGCTTCGCCCATGCTTCGCTTTCGCAGCCAGTTCCAGACTGAAAGGAATGTGCATGCATGCAGTCGAGCCGGACGAGATGGAGCCTTCGCAAACATTCCCAGCCATCGAAAGATCATTTTTGCAGCATGGCATACTCCGGAATTGCCTTCTTATCTCTTCCACCAAAGGCATTACAATGCAAGCAGTCAGATTTTTGGCGCCCACATGTCTCCGGGGCACACATGACATGACTGGCTCATTTGAGCTACCACGATGCATCAAACATGCATCTGGTGGCTTCCACCAAGATCATGGTCGCCTGCATCATTTTGGAGTGGGTGGTCTTACAAGATAGATCCTCCCCTTGCCATACCTCCAAATCTCGGTGTCAAGGTCTCATCCCTCAGGACCAAAAGTCGACCAGAGCACAGGGTAACTTCCGCGTGCTGATAGACGAGCCGCCCTTTCGAATTGTTCCCGTCTGGTAACACTATTTCCTGTTCTCAAGAATTTATCTTTTTTTCTTAGGTATGGAGTCGTTGCAGGCGGGTATTGCTATTTCCGTCGCTCAGAGACTGTACGGGGAAACGATCAACCACAAACTTGCGTATAATACTAGCCATGGCCAGCTATGTCTGCTTTCACGGAGTCCATTCTTGGAACGCTGCCGTTGCTGCTGCAGCCATCTGAAGTCAGAACCTTGTCCAACCGAACCTTCGAGGGCGCCACTTCTTCTCACCATGCTTCTTTGTCTGTCTTACATCAACCTCGTCCAGATCGGTACCGACCCTGCTTACTACATTGGACTCACAGATTCTTCGGTCCATGACGGCTAGATGCTAGGGAACCCGACTTCGTGGTTCAGTTTGCGATTCTTGATCGAATATCTTCGCTGTGAAATCGAGTCCAATTTAAGCTTGCCGCGTAACAATCTACTGTACACTTGGCTCCTTCGTTTCCGTACCATCCTTCACGAGGTATGGGTGAGAGAACCGCACTTCAAGCGCATGGTATCTGCCCACCATCTTCACCACACATTATGACAAATCACATCGGTTTCTCCGTCAGTCGATTCCACTTACACCGTGGCTACCTGTGCATATTCATGTGAGTGTGCATGAGTTGTACGGTCGAGGCCTAATATCTTGTCCCGGCCAACAAGCAGGACGATATAGACTGGCCCCCAATGACCCGCTCCATTAGTATTCTGGCCAGACGCTTTTCATGTGAACTATACAGATCTATAAGTAAGATGCCACGAGGTATTGCATTGGAGTATAGGAGCGTCATGTATGTGTGTGTGGTTACATGCAAGCAAGCCTTCTGGAGCTCCCCGCTGTCAGTCGTGGCCTCGCGCAATGAATGGGCCAACTTCAAAAAAGATGCCGTTTGTCAGATGAGTCCTCGGCCTTTTGCCTCTGTTCACTTCACGTCTTATTTCTCTCATTCACAGGAAAGTTGGTATGAGAATAAATGGGTCATCCCTGTGCAATCGTCCAACGTCCTCGTTGTGAATAGAGTCGATATTCACAGCCAACAAGCGCTTACTGGGCCCAAGCGGTACGCCACGAAGTACCTCAACTGGTCTTCAAACAAGTAGAAGCTCCTTCTCCTTCTTTTAAATATCCTTCTCACCTCTCTTTTGATTTATGAGATTCTCCTTCTGTTTAATCGCTCTTCCCCCATCACATTCGGTGTTTCTTCTATCCTTCAGGTATTTCCTGTAGTTGACTAGTCAACAAAGACAGGATGGAAGACATCGCAGTGATAGGACTGGGCCTCAGATTTCCAGGAAATGCAAAAAATCCCGAAGAGCTGTGGGGTGTCCTGGAGAAGGGAGAGTCTCAATGGTGCGAAATACCCAAGGAAAGGGTCAACATTGATGGTTACTTTCATCCGAGCGGCAACAGACTAGGGAGTGTAAGTGCTTCTGCCTCTACGCAAACATACTTTTCATCATGCTGATAAACAAACTGGTTCTCAGATCCCCTTTCGCGGGGCTCATCTTCTCAAAGAGAATATTTCGGCTTTCGACGCGCCAGTAAGATGAGCCCAATTTTCAATCTCTCTTGAGGAAAACTATCCACTGATCGTATCTAGTTCTTCTCGGTCACGTCAGAGGACGCGCAGGCCATTGACCCTCAACAACGCATGTTGCTCGAGGTGTCCTACGAGGCGCTGGAAAATGGTTTGTGCTTCTCGTCACGCCCTATTCCAAGACATTAGCGCTCACATCAATTAGCTGGTCTGCGGAAAGAGGACATTGGTGGTACCGACGCGTGCGTATACGTGGGGTCGTTTGTTAAAGGTATGACCGTTTACAACGCACCAAAACATCAAGAAATGATTGCTGCTAACACTACTCCAAGATTATGAGCAAATTTGCTTGAGGGATCCCGACTGGGCTCCCCAGTATGCTGCTACTGGCAATGGGGTCGCCATTATGGCAAACCGAATATCTTACTTTTTCGATTTGCACGGACCGAGTATGACCATTGACACTGGCTGCAGTGGAAGCCTGGTATCTGTCCACTTGGGAGCTCAGAGCCTTCGCAACAAGGAGTCCTCCATCGTAAGTCATTTCGATAGAAACAAAGGGTTTTGTTCTGTATCTGACAAACATTCAGGCCATCGCTGCTGGGGCTGGTATGATTCTTACACCAAGCACCATGATGCCAATGACGGCTCTGAACTTTCTCAGCCCAGATGGGAAGTGTTTCACCTTTGATTCACGAGCCAACGGTTACGGTCGAGGTGAAGGAATTGGTGTTGTTATCATGAAGCGCCTTTCTGATGCCATTCGAGACAACGACACTATTCGAGCGGTGATTCGTGGGAGCTCAGTCAATCAAGATGGTCGGACAACTGGTAGGTTCTTCTCCCGAGAGAATACGGGCATGTCGTCACTAACTTGAGAGAAGGAATCACTCTCCCCAGCAAGGAAGCTCAAGTAGCAAACATTCGATCAGTCTACGCAAACGCCGGGCTTGACTTTGATCAAACTGCATATGTTGAATGCCATGGCACAGGAACTCAAGCAGGAGACTGGCGAGAACTAAAGGCCATTTCCGAAACTTTGGCGGCCGATCGATCTCCCCAGAAACCTGTGCTTGTTGGTTCAGTCAAGCCCAATATCGGGCACTTGGAAGGAGCAGCCGGTGTAGCTGGCATGATCAAAGGCGTCCTTGTACTTGAAAAGGGCAAGATACCACCTAACATAAACTTTGAGTCTGGGAATCCAACCATAGACTTTGAGGATTGGAAGGTCAAGGTAATTACATTTCACTTGCAACTTCGATGTAAATTATCCCTAACTCCGTCTCTAGGTTCCCCTGTCTGTCATGGAATGGCCTATTCCTGGGCTTCGTCGCGTCAGCGTCAATTGCTTTGGCTTTGGGGGAACTAACGCCATGTCATACTTGACGAAGCACCTCAATATCTGCAGTCTCGCGGGCTGATCGCTCATCATAACTCCATGGATGGCTCTTCATGCCAGCGAGCTACAGAGGTGATGGCCGGTAAGCCCACGAATGAGTATCAACTCTTCTGTTATTCTGCTAGTGAGAAGAACGGCGTCATTCGTACCATGAGCTCCCACTCTGGTTATATCAAGACACGTCAAGAAGCTTGTGCCACGGAGCTACTGAAAGATTATTCTTACACCCTTTGCTGCCGCCGATCAGCTTTAGAATGGAAAGGTTTCGTTATTGCCAAATCGGTGTCTGAGCTGACTGCAAAACTCGACACCTCTGGCTCTACCAACGTCGTTCGATCCTTGCGCAAGGCCGAGCCACGAATTGCCTTTATTTTCTCCGGACAAGGTACGCAATGGGCACAAATGGGTCTGGAGCTGATGGCTTTTGACGTCTTCAGACACAGTCTGGAAGAAGCCAGTGCATACATCAGGCAAGTCCTTCAATCTCCGTTCGACCTACTTCTCGAAATGTTTAGAGATGGCTCTGAGTCGGCAATATCTTATCCACACCTCTCGCAACCGGCAACAACTGCAATTCAGGTTGCACTTGTTGATCTTTTGCATTCCTTTGGCATCGATCCTAAGCATGTTGTCGGTCATTCGTCTGGTGAAATTGCCGCTGCATATGCAGGAGGTGGCATTTCACGCTTTTCTGCCTGGGAGATCGCATACTTTCGTGGTATGGCTGCTATTAGCATCCCATTACGAGCACCGAAACTCAAGGGCGCGATGATGGCAGTTGGAATGTCGCTGTCCGATATGACGAGTTATCTGGAGTCCGGCAATCTGTCAGCAGAGGTTGCTTGTGTCAATAGCCCGCGATCAGTCACCGTTTCTGGACGAGTTGAGTCTATCGTTGCTATTGCGGAAGACTTGGCAAGCAGGAAGATTTTTCATCGGATTCTCAATGTTCAGACAGCATACCACTCCTCCCATATGCGTCTTGTTGCACACGACTACAGAGATTCTCTTGCGACTATTGAAGCTCAAGATCTGCTGCCAGGTATCAACATGTTCTCCTCGGTCACAGGTCGAAGGGTCACAGGTGCAGAGCTTGGTTCACAGTACTGGACAGAGAATATGGTCAGCCCGGTGCAATACGTGGCCGCCATATCCGAAATGATGAGTTTGCCTGCTGGTAAGAGGCCCGACATCATAATTGAGCTCAGTCCTCGTGGAGGTCTACGATCACCTACAGCGGAAATAATGTCGTCCATACTCGGCGAGGCCACACACCCTGCATACTACTCCGTCATGCAGCCCAAAGGGAATGGTATTTCAAGACTTCTCTCCGTGATTGGGGAGTTGTGGGTCAAAGGCGTCCCGGTCAATCTGAAGCAAGTTGTCACTCGCGGGCACGCTGCAATGCCAAAGTGCCTGTCTGATTTGCCTCCATATCCGTGGAATCATACCGTGTCCTATTGGCACGAGTCACATCTCAGTGTTGCCAACAGACAGCGAGAATATCCACGACAGGATCTCATCGGCTCTCTCACGGCAGACTCGATCCCTTTTGAGCCACGTTGGCGTGGGTTTCTTCGCATCTCGGAGAACCCATGGACCCAGGACCATCAAGTGCAGAAGACAATTGTCTATCCTGCTGCAGGGATGATCTCAATGGCGCTCGAGGGTGCTAAACAGATCAAGCCACAGTCGGTCGGCTTCATAGGCTATCAGATTACCGATATGAACATCGCAAAGGCAATGATCGTTCCCAATACACCTCACGGTCTTGAAGTGGCTTTGAATATCAAGGTGAACTCGGAGGGTACTCATGAGTTTTCCATCTATTCCAAGCAGCTGGATGGCCCTTGGGAACAGCATGCAAGCGGATTTCTCCAGTTCAGACATTCAGTCGGCGATGCTGTCAAATCTTCGCGTGCGTACGAGACTGAGCGAGAAGAGTTGACTCGTATCTGCAAGAAGACCGTCAACACTCGACAACTCTATGAGCTCTTGGACACGATTGGAATGAACTATGGCCCAACCTTCCAAAACATGTTTGATCTAACGCAAGGTGACGGAGCTTGTTCATACAAAGTTTCTGTTCCTGACACCAAGTCCAAGATGCCCTCGAAATTCGAGTATCCTCACATCATCCACCCTGCCACGCTGGACTCCATGTTTCATTCTCTTTTTGCCATTGAGACAACCCCAATGGTGCCCACATTCTTCAAGAGTGTGTTCATTTCTGCAGCGGTCAACCAAAATGGACCGCAAATTTTCTCTGGCTATGCCACCGCCAGCAAAGTTGGTCTTCAAGACGCTCGCGCAAAGGTTGTCATGAGTGCAGCTGATTCTATGGAACCACATGTCATCATCGAGGGTCTACATTTGACGGCTCTCAATACCTCTGCCGCCGACCCTGGGGCCTTTCTCCCCAACTTTCGAAATCTGTCTACTGAAATAGAATGGAGGGAAGACGTCACTTTCACCTCGGTTTCCGATACAGTACAACTGCTGGACCTGCTTGCCCACAAGTATCCAGGGCTGTCCGTTTTGCAGGTTGGCGGGTCTTTGAAGGCCGCAGTCAAGATCTTGGAGCAACTTGCTTCGACCAAAGAGGACACACCCCGTCTTTCTAGATTTACTCTTCTTGCGTCTCCCGAATCGGGCGTCTCGTCAGAGCTTTCGTCATTCATAAGAGGCAGTCGAATGGAGCCTTTCGTCGAACGCAAGAACGCAGTGACTGAGATTGTCTCCGACTATCATTTGATCATCTGTCATGGAGACACAGAGTTGCGTTCCAACGAACTTCAAGACCATCTCAAAGCTGGGGGCATCCTGATACGGTACGAACCCTCGAATTTGACGTCTCATTCGGGTATGAATGACCACAATGAGGCGAATGGAGCCCAGCACCAGGACAACGCTCGGGAACACATTGCCACGAACATGACCATGTACAAGCGTGCTGCAATTGTCAAGGCAGCGCCGCCCAAGATTATCATACTCACACCCGAGGCGGTCAATGATGATATCTTGGCCTTTGTGCAGTCTGTCAGAGACTTCGTCACTGGTGATGGGGAGAGATACAGCGTGGCAGCTCTCACTTCAGATGAGATCCTCAAGCACGCTTTCCTCTTCAGTGAGTCAGTCGTGATATCTTTGCTCGACGTCTATCCGTCTCAGGAACATCAATCATCCATTCTGCGCTGGGACGAGGAGCATTTCAACCTGTTCAAAACCGTTCAAAGATCAGCAAAGAGCGTGGTCTGGATAACGCGAGGTTCGCACATGAATCCAACTAGCCTCCAAGGCTCTATGATCATTGGTCTTTCGAGAGTCCTCATGTCAGAGGATCCAAGAAGATCCATCGTCACATTCGATCTGGACATTGAATCAGGGCTTGCCGACTCGGGTATCACCAACAACATTATGGCAGTCTTTTCTCGGACATTTTGTGAAGAGGGCGGCGCATCGAGTTACATTGAGACCGAATATGCCGAGGCAAATGGAAAAATCTTCGTCCCTCGATTGAAACCCATCAAGTCACTGAATCAGATCATCGAGGGATGCTCGCCACGCATCATAAAGAACCGATCGTTCCACGCGGACTCGCCCCTTTGCGAAACCGAGCCCGAGATGAAACTCACTTTACTTAAGTCAGGTCTGTCAGACGATTCTTGGCAGTACGCCGAGTTTCATCTACCAGAAATGAAGTCCAATGACATTGACATCAAGTTTGCTGAAACAGTGCTCACATTTCAAGATGTGGAGACACTTCTCGGTCATGGTGTAGAGTCTGCCATGGGCATGGACGTGAGAGGAATTGTCAAGGCGGTTGGCTCAAAAGTAACCACCTTCGTCCCCGGAGATGAAGTTGTTGCTCTCGTGCCCAGTGGCTCCATCAAGAGCACCATTCGAGTCAAGAGTCACCTCGTGCAGCGACCAAAGGGCTCCGCGTCTTTTCCTAGCTTGATCACCAGTGCCTACTATGCTTTAGTTCACATGGGCCGGGCGAAGCCGGGTAAGACTATTTTGATTCGCGGCGGTGCCAGCGCGCATGGTCTTGCAGCGATCCGGATTGCCAGATTAATTGGTGTCAACATATTGGCTTCTGTGACTGGAGAAGATTGTAACGAGCAGCGTCGAACTCTGCAGAGCCATGAAGTGTCTGCTGGTTCGATCTTCAACGCTGAAAGCAACGATTTTGTCCATGATATTCTGAATGCATCTGGCGGCAAAGGCGTGGATGTAATTTACGACACTACCCCAGGCAATGCCGCCACGAACACGAAATGTGTGAAACGAGGTAAGTTCGCAAATGGGCAGAGCTCTTGTCAAAACACGTTACTAAAGCAAACAGGTGGTATCATTGTTCAACTGACGAGCGAGACTGCACATTCTGGCGGCCACAACATCAACATGGGAAGCAGCTGCGTGACGGTCGTCAACTTTGACATTCGACAACTTCTCCGAGAGGACGAGGCTTTCGTCGCAGAACTAATGGAGGCTGCATCTCAATTCCTCTCCGACAAACAGCCGAAGGACACGACTTCTCCCTCGGATATCACCAGCTTTGGGGTTGACACTCTTGGTGATGCACTCAGACATGTTCAGAAAGCACCATTTCACGGACTCTGTACAATTTCGGCGGCCCCAGAAAATGAAGGGATCGTTCCTGTTGTTTGCAAGGAAACATCCAAATCTCTTGATGATGCCATCGATCCTGATGGAACCTATCTATTGGCTGGTGGTCTTGGCGGCCTCGGCAGGAGCGTATCTGAGCTTCTCGTAACCCACGGCGCGAAGCACCTTGCTTTCGTATCGCGGTCCGGTGCATCATCAGCTTCTTCCCAGTCCTTCATCAAAGATCTCCAAGGGCGAGGGGTTGGCGCCAAAGCCTATAGTGTCGACATATGCGATGAGACGGCTCTCAGAACAATCATCAAGGACGAGATCTCGTCTGAAATGCCCCCCATTCGAGGTGTCTTTCAGTGTGCTGCCGTCATCCGCGACGGCATGTTCGACAACATGACGCATCAGTCCTGGACTTCGGCCATCGAGCCCAAAGTGATTGGCTCCTGGAATCTCGTCAAAGCCATGCCAGGTGGTATCGACAGCCCCTTTTACGTCTTCCTCGCCAGTTCCGCGGGCGTCATTGGCAACCGCGGTCAGGCCAACTATGCCGCCGGCAACAGTTTCCAAGACGCTCTCGCACATCACTGCCGCCTTCAGGGCAAGCACGCCGTATCCATTGATCTCGGTCCCGTATTGGGGGCAGGAATGCTGACGGGAGACGAAGAGGTTCTCGACAAGCTCCGCGCGAATGGGTTCTACGGTATCCGTCACGACGATTTCCTCACCGTTGTCAAGCACGCCATCACGATGGAAATGGGCCCCTTGCGAACCACCACCCCAGCCCAGGTCATCCTTGGCGTAGGGACAGGCGGCCTCTTGCGACAGAACAAGCCCGCCGATCCGTATTGGTCACGCACCGCGCTCTACGCCTACCTGAACCTCATCGACATGCCGCCCCCGGACCTGACCTCTTCGGGCGCGGACGGACGAGCAATCGACCTGAAGACGGCTCTTGCGCGCGCCCCATCAGCAGAAGCCGCCGCGGCCCTCGTGCGCAACGGGCTCGCAAGCATGCTCGCCAAAGCCATGAGCATGTTACCGGAAGAAGTGGACGTCAACAGGCCCCCCAACACATACGGCGTGGACTCCCTGGTCGCAGTAGGGGTGCGAAACTGGGTCCTCGGCAATTGCACAGTGGAGGTGTCCGTTTTTGAAGTTCTGAGCAATGACACCATTAGTCAGATGGCGAGCACGATCGCAGACCGAGGAGGATATGGGTGCGTCAAGTCATGAGGGAAAAAGACGCTGTTGCATGTTACTTGTTGAAAATGTATGTGCGTGGAAAAGGAAAGAAAAGAAGAACGAAAAAGAAGAACGCGAGATATATGATATGAATGTAAGGCAGAGAGAAATGAGTGGACGAAAACAAAGTGCGTGGCAATAAGGGTGAAAAGATTCGAGATAGGGAAAGCAAACGAAAGAAGGCCATTGTAGCTTATATCAAATAACTAGTAAAAATGTCAATTATATCTATATAAAACTCGGGACAAAAAAGAAAACCGTTTCTGCCATCGCCTATGCATTTCCCAAGAGGAGGACAGCCAATTGTCGTCACGGAAGTCAAAAGGGGATTCTGGAAAAAAAATAACACCACATTGCGTAATCTGGGAATCGAACCCAGGGCTCCCCGACGCTGCTCGGATGGCAACGGAGAATTTTACCATTAAACCAATTACGCTAGGTCATTTGATGCTGAATGTTGCAGTATTATAATATATAATTGTTGTGTGCAATGGCTCTCCAAAGCGAAAGCGTTGGTTGAACTTGGTCTCCTCTCTTTATGCCCCGTAGACGTCGGAGACATCACCAACAGTTTCGCAGACTCGTCATTCATAAGCATGCTTCTCATCAACTACGGTTCTACTAATGGAATTGCATATTTTGTTTGTTCCAGTACAAAACCCTTATTTTCGCGCATTTGTTGGCATCACTCGGCCTCCTTGACCAATCCATTCCCCTCAGGACTTGGCTCCCAGATGGCTTCCACAACACTCATCCTGCACCCCGGACTTCTCGTAACCCCCTATCACCGTGGTTAGCTAGATGAGCCCGAGAACGGTCTCTGATGTTTAGCCCTCACCTTAAATACGAAGCGCTCGTCTGCTGCCTTGAACAGTTCCTTGAACTCCTCCTCCTCACGCTCTTGTGCGTTGAGCAAGGTCAGCATTACCATATCCATGCCTCTCATAAGCTTCTCGTCCCATGGATTCTCTGAACCAGGCTCACGCAAGCAGTGGTCATTGATGACGACGCGAGCTCCGGGCTTCATGGCTGGTACAAGATTCTTGAGAAGTTTGACGGCGTAAGGGGTAGAGTAATTGTGGAGGATCCATCGGAAGAAGTAAACTAGATGCGCAGTCAACGTCTTGATTTCAATGGAATTGCGGGGACGAGGGTTGCGGGCATACCATCCGCACCCTTCACAGGCTGCTCTTTGAAAAAGTCGTGTGCTTCCAGTTGAACACGTTCGGCAACCGACGGGTCATCGCAAATGGGTTTCGGTGCACTGTCCACAGTTTTCGGTAGATCCTGAACTATAAATTTCATATTCTTCCATTTCTTGGCCAGGTCAACGCACACAAATCCATGGCTTCCACCAATGTCAACAAAAGTACCCCCTTCTTTGTCCACATCCGAAAAGTCGTAGTTGTTGACGAAGTGGCTAACCTCGTACCCCTCGCCGCCTGTTAGACTTGCCATGGCCCCGCCCATTCTCTTCGCTCGGGCTGGATCTCTTCCGAATGTTACAAACATGGGCTCCTTATCGACGGTATCGAACGCGAAGTTGAAGCCAGTGGTTGTGAGGGATGTGGCCTCGGGGTGCGTTTTGAGTGATTTGAGCACATTTGCGGCCGCTGGAAATATATCTTCAGAGTTAAACCCGACCCAGTCGTGCAATGCTTGATCCTCTGCCAGTAGACGCGACGCTGCGGTATGAGCAATCAACCCCGGCTCAGGTTCACAAAAGATATGATTTGTCATCGCATGGCGCAAGGCTCGCGCAAGATTCGTCGAATCCAGAGTGCTTTTCGTCTGCAATTCTAAAAGGGGGATGGGATTGTCAATGGGCACAAGATTGGCTGATCTCAGTCAGTATAACATTTGGCATGCTTTTCAAGTCGAGGCTTACCGATGCCGTAGTGATGGATAATCTGAAGGCTGAGCGTATCCAGAAACTAGACATGAAAGGTTTTAGTTCATCCACAATTATCATGATCAGTCCTGGAAGGGGCTCAACATACACTCCAGACCCCCCAGCGTACACTTTCTCGGGGTCCTCGGACCAAGCTTCCTAATTCATGCGTGGCGTATACAATCTCCTGGCGGCTCTGCTGAATATCCGTTGGTAGATTTGGAAAGTCGCCGGGCGCATCGACCCCGAATCCCGGCTGCGGAGATCCGTTCTCTCTCAGATATGCCTCTAATCTCTCTGCTTCTGCAGATATCTTCTTCGCCAGAGCTGCTAAGCGCGAGACCTCGCCCTGCAGACCTGGCTCAGCATCAATGTTAGTTGTGGCTGACGATGGTGCAACTGCTTCCTGCCTTGTTCGAAGATGCTGCGAAAGTGCCGAGAAGGATCGTCTGTTCTTTTTCTTTTTATCTGGATCCGAGTCTAGGCCGGGCGTTTGCAGCCACGACGGAACCTTGAACTTCCCCATTGCTTCGAATTATTACAAGCACGGACGAGTTCGACCACTGGCGGATAAGAAGCCTGATTCGGGACAATGGTTAGTTAGCAAGAGAATATAAGGCTCTGCACAGTATTCAGAACCGCAGGACATGCAAGAGTGGCCCCATTTGCGTTATTAGCCAAACCTCACAGGCTATCCCCGCCGGCAGGGATGGGATTGCGCGAAGCGAGAGCAGTGGTGGAATGTCCCTTTCATTATGATGGTTCGAGCAGATGGACACTCCCCATTCCCGGTGGTCGCTTGGTTTGCAGGATGCGCACAAGATACCAAGCACACGGCCAACAACAAGCGTGTATGCAAGGAGAAGGCAAGTCGCCAGATTCATGGAGCATATCGGCCCACCATTGATGTGGACCACTGGGAATCATAGGCCTGTTCCCGACCGAGGGCCTACCTCTTCCATTTGCCATCAATCAGCACAGCAAAGTTGCCGCCAAGCGATTCGTCTTGTAGGTGTCCATCTGGGAGCACAGGAAGAGAGCCACAGGGCACCCGTCAACCCGGGAGCGCTCCAGTCGCACTGGTTGGGCCTGACCGAAACGTTGCGGCTGATCCAATCTGTCGGGTCGGAAAGTTGCCCCCTGTTGACCACTGTGTCGTCGTGCTCATTCGACCGGGTTGAACAAGAGAGAGGGAGGGGGATAGAGTTGGTGTAACCCAACCAGGCGGTTCTCCACGTGGGACCAGCCAGTCCTCGAAGGGAACCCAGAGTTGGCAAACAAGAAGCGCGATGTTACGTCGAGAGAAGGGGGTGAAGGGGATGGGAAGCGCTCAGGAACGACGTGGTAGCATTGGTGATGCATCTGGAACGGCCAAACGACTTCTTGCGGTTCGTAAAAGTGTGTGTGCGTGGAAGGGACAAAATGCTGCGCAACTCACCATGCACTGATACTAACAATCACTCGGTTCTCAGGGTTCCCGGGCGACGTTGTGCTCGTTCGTTTTCGTTTTTGTTCGTCCCTTCCTCCTCCCGTACAGAGCAAGAGCAGGTGTGAGTGATGTGCTTCCTTCCCAGAACGCGGACAAATGCGCTTCCTGCCTTCCTGCCTTCCTGCCTCCTGCCTCCTGCCTTCCTGCCTAGCTCGGGTCAATTCTTCCGAAATCGGCGTCCCGTAAACTCTCCTTGGGTTTGGTTTTCACAGATGTCGATATTGGATACTGCTCAGTGGCTTTGGGCGACACCCAGTACGATATCTTTCGCAAGAAGAACACAACAAGGGTGAATCATGTTCCCTGCCCAAGGTAGGGACGCGACGAGGATTTAATAACCGTCACTCCCCAAAGACGTGAGTGCGCACGCACACACTCACTCACTCATTCACTCACTCCAGAGGACGGGCCTTATTCCGAAGGATGGCGCATCTAACTCATAAAAAGTAAATTCATTGAGTGAGCACGCCCAGCCCCTTGTCGCCTGCCAGTTCGCCCTTGTTTCCTTTCTGAGCTTTTCTGAGATGGGTGGGTGCTAAAAGTCCCAGGTGCCGCTAGCTCGGATGCAGTGACGCATGCAGTGAGCAGTGATGCAGTACGCAGTACGCAGTACGCAGTGCGGAGAGCGCAGCTAGCCTGTTTGCCAGGCTAACTTGGTATCCGGGCGTCTGGGTTGGGGGCTGGCCCCAGTAGTCTGCGAGGGAGGAGGGGAAGGAGGGGGGGAGAAAAGGGGGAAAAAAGAGGCCTAAAAACGGCTTGCTACATACACAGCATTGCTTCAGCATTCTCGTCCATCATTTCCCTTCATTTCCCTTCATCGGGTGGGTGGCTTAATCCGCGGTGGCACTTTTCCGGTCAACCACTCGATCACGAGACGCATGAACGAATTGGACAGGTGGACGGGTTGTACCGAGTTTTTTTTTGAATACCAGACACATCGTCTTCCCATGACACGGAAAAGCCACCGACAGATTCATGAACATCCCCTCCTGATCATGTGGTCCGTTCCATGCGATTGAGCTTGGAAGTCTGCTCTGGCCCAGGTTGGTAAACTTTGTACATGTAATCCGTATAATCCAAGGTGGATGCACGAAGGGGAAAAAACCGATACATCATATGCATCTATCTGCTCGCTTATTAGCCTGCCATTTAGCCCATCATACTCCATATACGTAAAAGCAACTTACCAAAGCCCCCATCCAGCAGCGCTCTGCCCGTCTGCAAAACGATGGGTCGTTACTCTCCGTCCCAGGAATCAGTTGGGAGCAGTGATACTTGCAAGCACTCGCCTAGCTCGGCAACAATCCGAGTGAGACTCTTGTCTTTTCTTCTCTTTTTCCTTTAGTCTTCTCTTGCAAGATAGGCACCTGCCGTCCCATCCAGCTTCCCTGCTCCATGTGCCGTCAGAAGCAGCAAGCCCATTTGCTACCATTTCACATATGCACGTAATTACCGGGCCAGGATCGGGGTACAAAGCCGTGGTGCAGTGGTGGCTTGCTTCGAGACCAGTTTGTGCCCGGACTCACTAGCGGTGAGGACTAAAGTAAATTAATTGGGAGAATTGAACCCTTGCCGGCACCAATGCGTGGCCGATAAGATGCATAATAATGTCGAGGGGTTGCTTGGCGGACCTGTATGTATGCTATTATGTATGCACAATCGGAAACTTGATTAACTGTACTCCGTAGCATATATGCGAATTGGGCTCTCCAATGCCATGGTCCCGATTGTTGAATTCGTTGTATGTTGGGGCAAGGGGGTCAAATCATCAATGCGTCATTGGATTCATCTCATGTGATCTTCAAGGGAGAATGGAATAGACGGCCAAGATGAGGAACACAACGTGTGATTTGAAGATTTTGCTTCGTAAATTATCTAGCATACTATAGAGCCCCCAAATCTGGTACATTACAACGCAGACGACCCGTCTATCAAGGTGAAGAAAAGCATGAAATGTTGGTACATGGATGCGTCTGTCGAGGAGGGGGTATTATCGATTCATGTTTCTTCCGACAGAAGATCCACTAGTATGCTGTCGTTGGCTTCTGCGCGTAAATCACATGCAAAGGCATGTACATGAGAGCACTATTGTCATGATAGGCCTGCCTCACTTCCATGAGCAGCATCTCCACTTGCTCACGATTCCACCGAAGGCCGCGAGTAAGTGGCCCCATAGCAATGGCTTGAAGGCCATCAAGAAGGATAGTCCGCCAGTACAAGCCCACCGTCTTGAGGACCTTGTTTTTTGGCCAGGTCCCAATGGGAACGTGAAAGACACGCTCCGTGACGTTTCTGAAGCCGGCCTCCTGCATTTTGCTGGCTAGGATTCCACCGGACGAAATGTCGAGATCGATGCCTAGTGCAGCTAAGCCTTCAGTGACAAGCGTCCAAAATTTGGCGACTGGATGATCCGGAGGCACGATGCCTTCCGTCGAGGCACTGCGAGGTCTGTGATGGATCTCCTGCATCTCCATCCATGCGCCCCGTTTGAGATGCCTGTTGGAGCTTGTTAGCGGCCACTTCTAGAATATCAAGTCCGTGTACTCACTCAAATGCCCTTCGGTACAATCGATCCCAATCCTTAATAGCCATCACGGTGTGGCGAGAGTGAATATAGTCGAAGTGGTTGCGCGGGTATAGCCACGGTGACTCAACATCGTCCACCATAAATCTGACATTGGGCGGTAGCCAGTCCGGTTGAATCGGAGACAAATCAATGCCCAGGATGTGTGCGCTGGGAAGTTGGTCGCCCACTGTACAGGCAAGTCAGCACAATAATCTACACGAGGTTGCCAAGAGCAGCAGACATACTTTCAATAGCCCATATTCCGGTTCCGGTTCCAATGTCCAGGACTTCTTGAGGATTGTTGCCAATTGGGGCGAAGTGTAATTTTTGACTGCAGAGCAATTTGACCATGGCATGTTTCATGTCTTCTCTTTCTTGCTCTACATCTTCGTTCGGGAAATTATAGTGCCCTTCTCTAAATCGATGGTATCGCCGCCCGTTTTCAAACATGTAGTCGCGCACCGATGACTCCGCCGATGTGCTGCCTGAGCTAAAACCATCGCTATCGTACCCTGCGTCAGATTCGTAACCAATGTCTTGGCTGTTGTCTGCAACGATGGAATCTTCGGCTTGCGTAAGAGCCTCGTGGGCTAACTGTTCCTGCTCGGGCGTCGACAAGTTGGGGAACATTGATACTCCATTCGGGTGGGTAAGTGGCGAAGAGAGCACCGATTCTCGTCCATCATCATGCTGAAGAAGCAACTCGCTAAGATTTATTGGAATGTGATGGCGTTCGTCCCCTTCGCTTTTTCTGTCGTTCTCTGGATCTTTCTGATCCTGCTCATGTCCTCCGTCAATGTCCTCAGGTTGTTGTTCGGATGTTGGAATATTCGCTATAGAAACGTTCGCAGAATCAGGATGAGCAGGATCTTCCTTGGCCGGGTTTTCTTCTGTAGGAACGGTTGAGATGGAAGGGAGAGGTTGGGTGACGGGCGTATTGGTCAAGTTTGACACGGCAGGAGGCTCTGCTGGGGGTGACATGGGCGACGTATCGTGATTATCCTGCCTAGCAGCGCCACCAACTGCCATGGCGAATTGGGTTTCGGTCTGAGTCTCCTTGGGCTGCTTGGCTTCGTGGTTAAGGTTGGACGGCTTGCTGTCGCTCAAACGGTGAGTCTGTGCAACCCGAGTGTCTTCGGAAAGCTTTCCTGTTGTGTTTGTCTCATTCCGATGTTGGGCACGATTGTCAGAAATTTGTGCGCTTCCACTCGTCGCTTCTAGTAACGCAGGGATGCCGAGTACGGAGCGAGTGTATTCAGGATAGTGGCGATGTTGTACGATAGAAGCGTCTGCAGGCGAATTGCCACTTTGGGGCGGAGGCTGATGATCCATTGTCTGTTTGGAAGAGAGAAATTTATACGGGCGGAGAGAACCAAAAACAAATTATACGGCACGAAAAGCAAGGCCAGATATAGGTCACATCGACCGACGGTATCTCATTTGAAGACTCCTCATAAAGACGATGACTGCGCAGCTATAAAAGTCGCGGTTGGCCCAGGGATAAATTGTCAGTCGTTCGCGAGGGATCAATTGGTCGTGTCGTCCAGCAATGCGTCACGTCCGACGAGTATGATACAACAAGGTGCAGCTCAATGGAAATAAAATCTGTGTTGGGTTATCAACCCGTGATGTCTGGACTCCAATTTTTTGGTCAAGGTCTCTGGTCACCTCTGAACCGTCGGCATTTAGCTGGGGGTGTGGTTTTTTTATCAGTCCAGTCAAAGTAGGTTTATTCTGAGATTTCTCTCTTTCTTTTTTGTTTCCCTTTGGCCCTTGCGGATGGGCGCCACGATGGGCTGGCAATCTAGGGATTCTCCAAGGGGATGGGGGGACAAGAGGCGAAATGGAGAGCAACGATGGTGGCAGCGGCAGCAATTAATATCAACCTTGCTTCATGTCAGAATAGGCACCAGATGCCAAATCAGGGGTCGGAGGAAAGGGCCGTGGCAGTGATGCAATTTGCGGGTTGGTCGTCGGCTCACGAGAGACAAGGGGACAGAACCAGCGGCCAGGGCGGTTTGCAGGGCAAAAAGTCAAAGAAACAGCGTGTTCCAAGATCAGTCTGGGGGAGGGAGGGGTCGAAAACAAAAAGAAACCGGCGAGACGAGAGATGCGGCTACGGGGAGAAGAAAGGGAGGGAGGAAATGGCACATGTGACGGGAGGAAGTGTCAGTGGCTTAATTAGTAATTAGTAAAGGCAGGCGACTTTTCGTTGGGGCCAGGAGCGACTGCTCGGTCCGTCTCTCATGCGAGACTACATAATACATCTCAACTGAGGTTTTCGGAGCGACCTGCCCTGACCTGCCCTGACCTGAGTGACCTGAGTGACCTGAGTGACCTGAGTCCACTGTGGGTCATGGGAGCATATGTAATGCGCGTATTTCTATTCACCATGTAATGCATTCGCCAGATGCCTGGAATCGCGGTTGGAATCGCTGATCGCTGTTCAATCGCTACTGATAAATTCGATACTACAAGGCACTAGGAGAGCTTACGTCACCAAGACCCCCAGTGCACTACAGTGGCTGTACATTCATCTCCTTACATGTAGGGGTCATACACTTTGTGGAGTCACTTCAACTAGGGTCTGTATGTGTCCAATTAGATAAAAGTAAACTACAGATACGTCCGTACGGATTACATCAAGGTATATGTATGACCCCTAAGGAGAGAAGTGGCTGGATTTGGATGCTCCTCGATCTCGGATTCTCGATATTACGACGGCCAATATTACGGTGGAGCCGGCGGAGCGGCTCCGCTGGTGCAGCAAGATTTTAGAGCTGCCTTCACATCGAAGCGCCGTGAACTCTTCCTTTCAGGGCCCGGCGTCCCGATAGAGACCAGTACTCTTTATTTTGCGCGCCTCCCGAGGATCATCGGAGCACCGTCAGTCTGCATCTGACTGATCAGTGAGCCTGCTGTAAAAGGGGGTCGCCATGACGTGACCCTGGTCTGGAATAATCTCCTTACTCAGGTTATTAGCTGTTTGCCTCTCTGCTGGCCCTAATACTAATAATTCTTGATCAAAACTTCAACAGAATTGGCTACCCTGGAGCTTGTGTGCTGACGATTTGCAATCTGCACCCCACCCACCTTTTGATCGAAACATCCGCTCACATACCGCTCGGGTAGATGTCATGAATCGAGACATGTGGGTGCGTGACAACCACCGCAACAAAAAAATTCACGCCTCCATCGATATTACAAGCCCATGTCGCGTCCATCGAAAGTCCCCGCGCGGTGCGTGGGGAACCCTTCTTTCCAGCCGGGGGAAATCATCAACGATGTCGACAAGTTGAAACAGACCCAGGCTTTGCTGACCAAAGATGACCTGTACGAGGCAAGTCGCCTGCTCCTAGGGCTGCCAGAAAATGATGCCTATACGTATCATGCCATGACGGCAGTGAAACTCGCAGAAGTCCAGCGAGTCGTTAATCTAGGCGGCGTCAATGGCCTGCACACCTGGTATCGTGCCGGGGACGGCTCACCTGTGCGTTCTTCAAAGCCAGCATATGTTCTCCAGTTCGGTTCAAGGAAAAACAAAGCAAAAACAAAACAGCCACAGTTATGAGGCCGTAAGCTAACCTGTCGAGTCAGCGAGAGGGCCCCCCCAAGCCTGATATCGAGGCGTATGTATCCATCTTCAGTCCAACCACCGCCACAGCATCAGCACTGAAAAATTTCGGCACAAACGCGAAGAAGGGGTCGGTACGAGCAGAGACGGCACAGCACATCACTGACAAGAGGTTTATCCATCCAGCCCTGTCGGCCAAGCTTACCCTCCGCAAGTGCAAGACACCACCGCGACAGAACCCATATTTCGACTTCTGGGCCTGGTCGTGTCGCAACCTAGAATGGTGTGGACCTTGTGCATCCTCCGAGAGAACAGCAACCAGTCACCATGTCCTGCCCGTATTCATGCATCACTTTGGGTGCGTGACCCCATCACATGAAGGCTTGGAGATTCTTCGCCTCCTGGCGGACGGACGAGCCATAGCAGACGTAGGCTCCGGGAATGGCTACTGGACCTTTATGCTGCGAGGTTATGGACTCACCGTCTACGCGGTGGACAATATGCAGAGTGAATGGAGAGTCAACTGGATCCCGGACACGGCCTTGACAGACGGCGTGAAATGGCTGCAAAAGGGTGACAAGGGAAAAAACATGGTCTTGTTGCTCGTTTATCCCGTCGTCGGAGGGGGGCTTGGCGGCGGAACAGAAGGCGATTTCACGCGAAACTTGGTCGACGCCTTTCAAGGAGATACCATTGCGGTTGTGGGAACACAGAATGGCAACGGGTACACGGGGTTCAAAAGCATGACAATGGACCAGTACATGGAAAAGGAAAAGAAGGACTGGAAGAAGGTGGTGCAGATTCCGCTGCCGAGCTTTGCCGGCAAGGATGAGGCGTTGTATGTCTTTCAACGTGGCGAGCGAGCGCCAAATTAGGAATATGTATGATTCTTGCATGCATGCCAATCACGGCCATTCTGTTGATATGCACGAACCGTCGCTTCCGGCTACCAATGGCCATATCACGAGGCGTCAGTTCAGGATTCGGCCAAAGCAATGCACAATGTTTCGAGTGTACCGAGTATGGCGGGGGGCAGTGGACGATGAAGCAGCCGCACAGCCCAGGTTGAAGGCGAAGCTGGGCCTGAATTGGAGCGGCTGCTCCCGTAACCTTGCAACGAATTGGAGTCGCAGCTCTGCCGACGGCTTCGTCCAAGTGGTTGCTTGCAATGGTGGCTCCATAGGCGGCAGGAAATGTCTGGTTAGTGGTTGGTGGTGGTTGGTGGTGGTTAGTGGGCGATGGTGGCTCCATAGGCGGCCTGGAGATCAGCCTTTCAGTGGCCAGCCTCGCCATTGGCCGAAGCTGCAGCTCGTCGAGCCCGGACGGGTGGTGTGGTGTGGTGGTTGGTTACGAAGTTGGTCGTGTTTCAGCTGCCAACGCCATGCCAGTTTATCCATCAGCCTGGCTCGATGAGCTGACAGCGAGTGCGCCGATCGCCTGCTACGTCCTACGTCCGTACTGACTGTTGGGATCCGTCCGGTGTTTTTCCCTCGCCGTCGGGCAATCTCTTCCTCTTCGTCACGACACTTCGCGGGAACGTCCATTGTCTGTCCCGGCTCCGTCATTCGGCAGCAAACGTCTCACCCTCTCCCACCAGTTTCCTTCCATGTCTCTCAATGTGGCGGACGAGCGCAGACGAGACCGGTCTCGTGACCGTCGTTCAAAAGATGACACCGAACGTTCGAGCGTCACCAAGTTTGCCGATGTGCGGGAGCCGAGCTACGTCTATCCCGAGGATGATCTAGATGGCCGCTACCGATCTAGGGGCCATCAGAGAGAGTCGTCTTATGGCGGCGGCGTGGGATTGCCCTACCCCCCCGAAGGTGGAATGGACGCAATGCTTCCGGGAAGCAAGTCCCTATACAGCTATGACGATCCACGACCAAGCTATCGAACTGCCTCGCCCCCAAGAGACACATCGTTCCGTGGCTCTCGCGACCAGGTAGAGCGAGAGAGCACCAGCCAGCTGCCTGGTTCATTTCCTGATGAAGAGCGCTCGAGGAGAGGCGACGAGTTGGACCGTCAAATTCGCTATGCTGAGCCTAGAGATTCCAAGTACGACCGGGGGGGCAGATCATACGAGGATTCTGATGACAAGCCAAAAAGCCGTCGGGCCGAAAGACCCCGTGACAACTATGGCAAGGGAGATGCTGACCCTCCAGTTCGCCATGCTTCCCCCCCGAGGGACAAACATTCACGAGGTTCTCGAGAGGATTTATCCCACAACATACTCAAATTATTACCCCAAAAGTACAGTCGTTCATACGGGTTGGACGACTCTCATGGAGGACACGACGACATGTATTCCAAGCACGACAAGAATGGAAGAAGCGATCGTGATCGTGACCTTGACAGTCGGTCCAAACGGGAACGCGACGAGGATGCCTTGGCTTACGGCAGACTCCCGGGGCCGTCGCGCTCTCAACGTCCAGAATTCCCGCCTACTTATGGCAGCTACATTTCTGGCTCCAAGGTCACTGACAAGCGCTCCTCACGGTATGGACGTGATGAAGATGACATTGACCGCCGACGGAAACCTTCCAGCCCGCCCGAAGACATGTACGAATTGAGAAAGTCACGTCGCGAGCCCTCCCACCGAGACGAGCCTCGCGCCTCAGCAGCCAATGTCTTGACTGTCGATCCTGGGAGTCGGGACAGAGATCGATCTCGCGATCGCCGAAGAGCCAAGTCTCCTGGACCATCCATGCTTGCGCCCGAGTCTGATCCTAAAGAAAGAGACCGGTCAAGGGATCGCCGAGGTAGCACTCGCGACAAATCGCCCCAGCCGCCGACAGCTCGCATGTCCAGTCTGACGGTAGGCACAAGTCTCTCATCTAGCATGTCTCTTTCCGCAGCGCCGCCTTCTCCTCTGCTCGAATCGTACAAAGGAACCTACCAAGACTGCTCGCCGATGCCCTCGCCGCTTCTCATCGCCTCCAACAACCCGGAGAGCGATGCACGAATCCTCGAAGCCCCGTCACCACTTGGCTCCGACATGGAAGGCGATGGCAAGAGACGCAGCCGGCGAGCCCGCTTCCACGACCCCGAGGACATTGCCTCGCAGCTCGCCAAAGCTCTCAAGGGTGATCGAGCTCCGGATACGCAACCCCTCGTCGAGATTCTCCCCTCCCTTACCCACGAACAAGTCATGGAGCTGCGCACCCAATACAAGCGTATCGTCAAGACAGGTTCCGACCGGAAAGGCGTCAACATTGCCAAGCACATCCGCGCTCGACTCAAGGACGAGGACCCTAATCTGATGAAAGCGTGCTACTCAGTCGCTCTTGGAAAATGGGAATCCGAAGCCTACTGGGCTAACTTCTGGTATCAAGGCGACAAGACGCGCCGCGAACTGCTCATCGAGTCTCTAATGGGTCGATCAAACGAAGAGATCAGACACATCAAGGACTCATTCACCGATAAGAAGTACGACAACAGCCTCACGAAATGCATGAAGATGGAATTAAAAGAGGACAAGTTCAAAAAGGCTGTCCTGATGGTGCTGGACGAGCGCAGAATGGACGACTACGACCCATATGGTCGCAGAATACCCCTCGATTACCAGCTCGTAGACCAGGACGTCAGCGACCTCGGCAAGGCAGTCAAGGCAGAAAAGGGCGGAGAAAGCGCCATGATTGGCATCGTCGTGAGACGGAGTGATGCCCACCTGAGGGCTGTGCTACAAGAGTATGAGCACCACTACCGAACCAACTTTGCAAGAGAAGCGCTCAAGAAGAGCGGCAACCTGGTGGTATGTCTTTTCCCTCCCTGTTTCATCCTTGTTCAATACCAATCACTACCAGAAAATCAAGGTACTCACTAATACACTGCACAACCCACAGGGCGAACTACTAGCTCATATTCTCAACGGCGTCATCAACAGACCCGTCAGAGACGCCCTGCTCCTCAACCACGCCCTCACGGCTTCTCGAAAAGATGGCCTCCGACGCGAACTGCTCATCTCGCGAATCGTCCGCTTCCACTGGGACCCGATCCACATGAAGGCTGTCAAGAAGGCGTACCGGGAGCGCTACGGGGTCGATCTCTCGGAGGCCGTGAGGGAAGGGACCAGTGGTCAGTGGGGCCAGTTCTGCAGAGAGCTTTGTATCGCGAGGATGCCGGAGAGGGTGGAGATCATTCGTTGATGGAAAATACTGACCTGTGTGTGGTGATTTCGGCATTGGTTGGACCGGGGACTTGTGATGAGGAAGCAATACCTTTGTTGATATTTTTGTGTCTTGGTATCTGGGAAGGAACAGGATATCAAGAGGAATGCTTGTCAAAAGTTCATGACTTGCCGTTACAGCTGTTGGAGAGCAACATGTTTCGTGTATTGATTAGCCAAGGTTTTATTTAGTTTGGGGGGAAGAAGCTTGAAATTCTCACGGAAAACACGCCATGTCCCCCCCCCCCAATAGTCAGACACACACATACTCTGTCTCTCTCTCTCTCCATCTGTAACACCATGTATAAAGTACAACATCACTTCTTCCCTTTGCCTCCCTTGCCAGCACCCTTTTGACCACCGCCTTTCCCCTTTCCACCGCCTCTTCCACCTCCACCTCCACCACCACCACCACTCATCATAACCTTGACCTTCCCAGCAGGTACGCAGTTCACAATCTCCTCCACCTTCATCCCCTTGATCAGCTCCACCTCCCGCGGCCACATCCTCTCCGAATCCCTCGCGGTTTCATCCACGGCCCCCTTTTTACACGAGTCGGCTTTCCACCGCTCCATGACCTCCTTGACGGCTTTGCCCCTCTTCACTGGCCCGGGCTGCATCTTGGCCTTGTACTTGAATTTGCCGAGTGCGCTCCACGGTGCACAAACGGGAATTGCTTCTAGTATCTCGTCGTCGACAAAGGGGGTGCCGACAAGGGCGTCCAGCGCGGCGGCCTGCTCCGCTTCATCTGCCTCGAGGGCATCGATGCCCTCATCCATCATGACGCGACGAACCTCTTCGTGTTCCGCAATGTCCTTTTGCTGGCGGTGGTGTTGGGCGCGACGACGTTCCTTGGCGGCTTCTAGTTCGGCGGCTCTGTCGGCTTTGGCTTTGGCTTCTGCCTCGAGACGCTTCTGTCCGATGGTGGCGCCGATGAGAGCCTCGGCGGCTGCGCGGTCTTCTTCGTCCTGGTCTTTGTATTTGATGGCTATTTTCTTGGCTTTGCCCTTTTGTCCGCGCTTTGGGGCACCTTTCTTCCAAGGTCCTGATGTGCCTGTGCATGTTGTTGCTCTGGTGGGTGCCTCGGATACTTGGCTGGCGGCATCGGGATCCGATTCGTCTCCCCCATCGGCAGCAGTGCCGCCGTTCTCCTCGTCCCTAGCGGTTTGGCTCTCTGTTCCAGGAGGTGATTGTCCTCGGACCGGAGGTGGGGATACTGCGTCTGCGGCTTCCTCGACCTGATTTGGGGGACTGTGGCTGCTAAACCCTTGAAGAGGGTTGTCGCGGGGTCCGTCTTTCTCGTGGCCGTCATTCTCACTTTCGTCGGCACTTTCGGCATCTTGGTATTCACCCTTGTCATCACGCTCTACCGTTGACGTGATACTTGGGGTGTCTTTCGAGTCGGCGGTGCTACCCGTCGCTGAAACCAGCGCAGAGTCGTCGTCGTTTATCCTGTGTTTGACGTGTTTCGCTTTGCTCTCTTCGCTAATCTTGAAAACGATTCCCAGGCCCAGGAGGAGCTGTGTGGGCGGCAGGAAGTTCTTCTCCCCGCGAACCATGAAGCTACCCGTTGGCAGGAACTCGCCTGCAGGAGCTGCCTTGGACACCTGATCTGCGTTCACCCACCAAGCTCCCATCCCAGCTTTCTGATCCCAAGCTTCCGAGGCGCAGACAGAGAGACTTCCGGCTTGTGCCAAAGTTGCAGGCGGAATCGGCGCGTCAGGAGTCCTGGCGTTGTTCTTGACGATGATACTCGGCGCCCCTTTCAGATCGGCGTGGCAATGCACATCTCCCTTTCGGAGGTACTTTTTGTAGAGAATCTCATTTTGATGAGCATCTTTGCCTCCTAGGACGAGGTATCCGTCCGACGAGATGAACCAAAGAAACTTTTCGAACCAAAGCTGGTTTCGAATCGGTTGCAAGAGTGCCTTTTCTTGCTTGAGCCCCTTTTTCAAATCCGCAGTGATCTTTACTTCAGCACTCTTGAGCGCGTGAGTCGCTTGCTGCTGCGTCTTTTCTTGCTTGACTACAGCCGTTCGTCGCTGGTCGTAGTACTCTCTTGCGTTACTCCACGGGCTAAGCGTCAGATTGATTTCGACCAGAAAGCCTTGGTTTCGTTTGGACCGCCACCGACACCGCCACCGGAACCAGCGGGAGCCTCTTCGTCTTCATTATCTGATTCGTTGTCGTCGTCCGTCTCGAATGGGTCAGCTTCCTCTTCCTCTTCCTCATCTCCTTCTGTTAATTGCAGGGTTATCAGATTCTCGGCGAGACGTAGAGGAAGCGCGATTATACTGGCAACGGGGTTGTTCCTCTTCTTTTCACGCTCGACAAGCTTTCCGATGTCGACCCAATCCATGCCCTGTGCAAGCAGGCCATTGACGGCATCCATGGCTTCCTGGACCCAATCTACATTGGCCTCTATTGCAGCAGCTCTGCGCATATTCAGAGTCTGAGCTTCTTGTAGACCTTCTATACGCTTAGCCTGATCTGCTTTCGCAGCATCCAACTTCCTTTTTGCGGCCGCCTCCCTTTCGGCAAGTCTCATCTCCAACTTCTGGCCTTCTAAAGAGGAGAAGAACTCGTCGACAGTCTGATTGTACCCTTCAAATTCTAGTACCTTAATGGCTGGGTCTTTTTGTAATTTGTAAGGGATGAACGGGTGAAAGTCCTCATAAAGCAAGCCCTCACGCTTTGGCGACGATGTGTCCGTGCTTCTTTCACCATCTTCTGTTTCGTTCTCACGCCTCTTCGCGAAGATATAGCCAGTGCATTTGTCGGAGCTTGTTATATTCTCGATGGAAGATTTAGCTTTGGACAAGAGCTTGACAAGCTCATTGAGGAGGCCGTCATTCTCCAATAGGTCGGCCGGCTTTATTGTCGTGTCGAAATCGTTCGATTGCAAGACGTGGTCAACAAGGACTGGCGGGAGTTCGGTGATGGAAACTGCCAAGCTCTTACGCAGATCCCCCCCCGATTTTTCCTTGAGCTTCTTCGCAGTAGTCTTGACGGCAGCCCTTTCAACTGCCGCTCTCAGAGCTCCTTGCACCCGATCCTTGGTCAAAGCAGGCACACCGTGGAAATTTTGCCTGTTATCGAGCGAGTAGTGCCGGCCAATCCGTTGAGGCTCCTGGCCTTCGCCCTCGGGAACATTTCTGGATAACGTCAAAATTTTCAAGTCGGGATCGGTGAGAATGACGTTGCCGCTCTGAAGCAATGTTAGTGGGCGCCATATCGCACCTCGCGCAAAGATGTATTCTTACCGCAAAGAACTCCAGAAACAACCTGTACTGTCCATCGCTAAATTGAAATTCGAGAATGCGGTCGGTGCCAACCTGCGCGACAGAGGTCAACCGTCTAGTTCTGAGGAGCTTTCGCAGTCGAGAAACGAAAGCGGACGGCGCTGCAGCCGTTGTTCGGACAAACTCGGTCGTATGGCAACGAAACCCTGTGTCGATGACCAATTGCTTCTTGTTGTTGGGTTTGGCGAACTTGAGCAGCAGTATCTTGGATGAGAGGTCGTACACGTTTGCTAAGCGCAACGTCACCAAGCTCTGATTGAGCTCATGTGCGATGACCTGGAAACCAAAGAATGTCAGCATCAAGATTTTTTTCCGGCCCAGTCCTACATAACCCACCCACCTTGACGTCTAGCGACGAAAACCTTTGCTTCATCGTGTAGAGTATTTTCAAACCTTTCACAGCGCGCTCGACGGCAACCTATGATTCCGAAAACAAAGTCAAAAGCTTTTTGAGCTCTGCCTTTGAATTCCACACATGTGTACGGAGTACGGAGTAGACCATTTCAATGTGGGGCGAGGCTGTCATCGCGGGGCAGCTCACGCCGATCTGACTCGAATCGTGGTGATGACATGACATCACGCGCTATGCAAAATGATGAATTGACAGACCATTACGGATGACAATGTACATATGCTCAAGTCCGCACTCTGCTGTACATACATACTTGATTGGCGGTCCAATCAGTGTTGTCGCGGCTCCAGCTCCAAATCTCTCGGCATGGCGTTTCGACAGTGATTATGTAAGCTATTGAACGACGATGAAACTACAACCGCACCCAGGGATGGGGGCATAAAGCATAAAGCAGCAAAAGTCAGAGGGCTGGCAACCACGGTAATGAAGTCTTATCCCGGGTACAAATCGCTACATTGCACACATCGCAGCCACGCCTTGCCTTACCAGCCGGCTTCCTCGCGGTTTGGCTGACGGGAGGTACCTCTCGCGTACCCAAAAAGTGGGTCTTCTACCTGCTCGCTCCCACATGTACCACATCTAAAAAGTACATAAAGAGATCTTAACCGAGGCAAATATATATGAGTGACCCGCTAATATCATCTTGAACAACAGCCAGCCTACAGATATCAAGGGTGGAACTGTTAAGAGGTCTTGGAGGTCTTGCATAGGGACTTGGGCTAGTGTAATCCGTACATATGTACTGTACATACGGACTACGGTACGAAGTACTCCGTAAAGGTGATCCTATTGGTCTGACCTAGTCTTGTACAGGGGTAGACGGCACCACAAGCTGCTTAGCGTCAACGACCCAGTACGGAGAACTCCGTAATTCGTTTGCAGTGCCCAACGAGCAAGGGTTCGTCGGCGTTGTTACGGCAACAAGGGGCACATTGGCGGGAAGTCAGGAGCAATAATCCGTATTGAAACTCAGTTGTTGCTTTTTTTGCTTTTTGCCTCGGGGTTAGATGGCGCACACGATGCATTGGCAATGTTGTTGATGATGTTTTGCCGCCGTTAGGCAATCGGCACTCGCGGGTTGGGTTTGCCAAGGAGGGATGGCCGTGGAAGTGGAAACGCGTGAATGAAACCTAAACACAAAAACACAACCGGCAGAAGAACAATCAAGTCCAATGGCTGGCCAGTGGCCACACAGGCTGGGCCAGAGAGGGCCTGAAACGCACATGCACCGTTAGTCCAATCTTAAGCTCATCTGATGTCTTCGCCATCATCATCATCATCATCATCATATTCTTCTCAATGCCGAGCAAGTTGACCCTGAGCAATGACATTGACAGGACATCGGGATAGGAAAACAATTCGAAAACAATGCACAATGCACCCGGATTCTGGAGGTTGAACAGGTTGTCTCAGACCAGACATCAAACCCCCCCCCTCCCACATTAAAGTGGATGCTTCTGCGCTGGTCTGCCCGTCCAGAGGTTCCTGAGCCCAGCTGGGTCTTCGGCAACCTTAGCGCCAGCCGCCCCCCTCTCCACCCCACTCCCGCCTCCCGCATTCCATTGGTACGGAGAGGATAAAACTGGGCTGCAACATCTGCAATTATCCAATGTCCAAAGCAGCTGACGGAGGGGCCTGGATCTACATTTGTACATGTTACCTGGCTGGCTGCTAATCTGACGGACGGATGCTGGGGGCAATTGGCCAGCAATTAGGATGGTGGAGATGAGATGTATCGAGCTTTTCCTTTCTGGACCAGAGTAAACAAACCCCGGCTGGAGTAAACACGAGAGTTTATACATTCACCCTGCGCAACAACGCACACGCACACGTCCACGCACACGTCCACGCAACGGGCCCGAGTTCGTCCAATCCAGCCCTCGTCCTTCAAAAAGCCAGCGTGCGTCTGCACAAACGTCGGCCTGATTTCTACTCCTCCAATTATCTCCAACCACATCAGACAAGTACAAATTCCTCGCTCCCAACGAAAGAAAGAAAGAAGAATCCAAAAGGCTCAACGTCCTTTTATCCTTCTTTCCCCTTTCTTCGACTTTTGTTTCTCAGGAACAGAAGCCAGAGGATCCTTCTTGTCATCCTTTCGTGCTATTTTGCTACGGAAGGTTGTATGAGAAGATTCTCTCGCGCCAGCAAAAGTCGCCAATCTGGACTTTGAAGCCCGCGTCCCTGTCCCCTTCAGCATCTTCCCGTCGACGTATCGGGACAGCGAAGCGCAAACCGCCACACAAACCCACGAGGAGGTTGATCTCAAGCTTCCCAACAAGCAGGAGCCAGCCGGACGGCAAGAGCAACACTCTTCTTACACTGCCCACGTCGATCTCCCCCCTCGTGAGGAGAAGCGCTACAGCCAAGAAGAGGTCCGCATCACTGAAGAGCATCACCGCCGTCCCGGTTTCCAGCAGGAGCAGTTTGTGAAGGAAGACTTCCGGTACGTTGATTCTGGTCAATCCATTTCTTGTCCATCTCACAGAGCCCCTACTCTCTACTCGAAGCAAGAGAGGCTTCAAATCCCATTTCCGTTGGCCTCGCTTCGCCCCCTTTTGCGAACTCCGAGTGAGCATTTAATTCAGCCTCCCCACGTACTCCGTACAGCTGCAAGCGCAGCCGTTGGGTCACATTTTCCCACACAAATCCAATCCACAAAATGACTTATGCACCGGGCCTCCAATTGTTATCCACGCACTTCGCCTTTGGGCAGAGGTTATCTACATACGCCCCCCATATGCCCGCATACGCCCCCAGGTCAGGGGCTGCCTGTGACCGCCTCTTTTGTTGACACAGAAACCACCAATGCCCACGGCCTACAACAAACACGAACCTCTCCCACCGGGACTGACACTGACCTTCAATCCTCCCACAGACCTGAACGCACCGAGTACAACGATACTCGTATTGAGATTGACAACCGCACCGGCCCTTACACTTCTCCCATTGACATCGCTGAGCGTGAATATCGGGAGCGCTTCCGCCCTGCTTATTCCACCACCGTAGACGCTTCTCGTCCTCAGTACCACACCGAGGACATTCGCTTCAACGAGCACACCGTTGAAGGTCGACCCCATCTTCAATCTTCTGTCAAGGAAGAAGTACACTTCACCGAAGAGACCGCTCAGCCTGCTCGCTTCACCCGCGCCGAACAAAAAGCCAACATGGGTTACTACGACGAGGACGGTATGTTGAACGCCACCTCATCTATTTCGCGCACATGACCCTGAGACATGGAAATGCTAATTCCTCTTCCGCCAGGTCACTACCACTCCTTCCGCCAGGGCATCAACAAGCTTGCCGACAAGATTGTTCACCCTCACCACCACCACAATGACCATGTCGACGTGGACATGAAGGAGGAGATCCGCGTGACCGACAGCCGCCCTCGCCAGGGCGGTGGTTGTTATGTCCCCAACACTGTCACCATTCCTTGCCACCACATCCGCCTGGGTGACTTCTTGATGCTGCAGGGCCGACCTTGCCAGGTCATCCGCATCTCCACGTCGTCTGCCACTGGCCAGTACCGATACCTTGGTGTCGACCTCTTCACCAAACAGTTGCACGAGGAGTCTTCCTTCGTCTCGAACCCTGCTCCTAGCGTTGTCGTCCAGACTATGCTCGGCCCTGTCTTCAAGCAGTACCGCGTTCTCGACATGCAAGGTGGCCACATTGTTGCCATGACCGAGACGGGTGACGTCAAGCAGTCATTGCCCGTTATTGACCAGTCCAACCTGTGGTCCCGTCTTGCCAGTGCCTTCGAGTCTGGCCGTGGCAGCGTCCGCGCCCTTGTTCTTAATGACAACGGCCGCGAGCTTGCTGTTGACATGAAGGTCATCCACGGCTCTCGCCTGTAGACATGTTGAATGGTTCTCCATTTGTAAAGATGGAGTCAACTGTCCATTGACGAGCCTCGACAAACTGGCCATGGGAAGCAGCAGACACGATGTATCAAAGGCCCAGCGCAATGTCCTGGCGCACGTGAAGCTAAGGGTCATTGGATTGTAGAAATTGCAGCATACTTGATGTTTTGGACATTTGGTTTTGGATGGACAAATTGTTTTGGTAGGATCGGAGTCTTCAGTAGATAGAGCGTTCCTGTATATGGAACAATGAAGAGCCTTCCCCGATGCCGGTTGACTTGGGTTTGTGTGTTTGCGTGACCTTGATTGGATGACGAGTACAGGTCTCGACCGTGCCGTTGTCGCTGGCTCGCAAGCAAATAGTCAAGCGGCTGTGAGAACATTGGCAAACAATCGTGTATTAAGGATACTACAGACTGTAAAACCAAGGACAAGGTCGACACAACTAAATCCGTAGAGCCTGCCCTTCTCAATCTAGCATCCTATTTTCGTTAACCAGGGCTTGCTGCGTTTTATTTATAGACGAAACCGCGGGTTTACCTGTGCATGTGATTTTCTCACCTCTTCTGTTTTGGCCCTAGTCACTAGTACTGTGCATTTCATTTCGTACTACTTCGTACGGAGTACGGACTACTGCGCGTTTACTCCGTAATGTATAACAATGCCCCCCCTTTATTATGTATTTTCAAAATCTACATGCCCGGCTGCCAAGTCCCTTTCTGACAGGCTACATCAGTCTATAACAGGCTAAAACAGGGTACGCAGTATAATAGGCAATACAGGCTATTGAGTTTTTTATGGCTAATACATTAAGCTAGCTGCTCAGGGTGTGAGCCACATGTTCAGGCAATGAGCCTCTAGTTCCTTATTATATTATATACTTTTTCCTTCTATAAATATAGTAAATTTTTCTTAAAATATTATTATACCTTTAGTTACTATAACTTTTCCCTTATTAATTACTATACCTTTATTATAAATACTAGACTATTTACTTAAAGGAGTGTAGTTATATATACTATTTATATACTAGGTATATAGACTTTAAGAAAAGCCCTTTATCTAAGCCTAAACTCCTATAGATTAACTACTATTTTCCTTATAAGATATTTACTATTATTAAGGGGAAATACTTAAAGTGCTATCTCTAGTATATAAAGTATAGTAATATATATAATATAGTAAGTACA
>JFGX01000137.1:0-62600 GCA_000729855.1 Epichloe aotearoae | reverse complement strand
CTTCTTCTTCTTTTTCTCTTTCAGCGACTTCAACAAAAGCATATGGGATGGGGGACTGCGACTTGAACTTTTTGGCACTTGTTGGGTATTTTGTTGGCAAAAGGCAACGGCATGACCGCGCAGGCGGAGGGGTTGGATCTTGACGGGAACTCTTGTACGGACTCGTCGTATACAGGTTGGCTGAGTTACAGCGGAGCATTTGCAGGCAGGGAAGAGTTTGAGTTCTTGTTTTTTTTTTTTTGGATCGAGTATTGGGCATGGTTGAAATCAAGACCCAACTCACCATTCATGAGTTGGATAATCACAAGCGAAACAGTCAAGGGCAGGAAAGCTGGGGAGAAACAGACAATACACGGCCTGTCTCCCCAAAATTTATTTCATCATGATATCGTGACTAGTCTTTGCCGTGATTTTTATTCTCATGCCATCCAGATGCAGGGTAGGCAATGACTTGAACGATTGACCCCGCACTAGGCCAAATAGGACAAGCCAGTCTCAACACCATGTTCCAGCTTCCTTTTCAACTTCTCCCCAGGGTTTAGCGGTGTAGACAAAGCATCTCAGCTGTACGGACGTTCTTTTAAAGCTTTGATGTAGTTGGCTTAGCTGTCATATCTGATGACCATCTCTTAGCCTGCCACTACGACAACTCTTACAATGGCGGACAACAAGGTGTATCGAGCCAGCACGACGGCGCCGGTGAACATCGCCGTGGTCAAGTAGGAAGACCCCTCATTGTGCGACCATCATCGTGTGCAGAAGGCTGACAAGAGTCCAATCAGGTACTGGGGAAAGCGAGATGCGAAGCTCAACCTCCCTACCAACAGCTCTCTTTCCGTTACCTTGTCCCAGGCCGATTTGCGAACCCTGACGACAGCCTCCTGCTCCGCCTCCTATACCGAAGGCGATAGCCTCATGCTCAATGGCGAGCTGTCCGATATCTCTGGCGCAAGAACACAAGCATGCTTTCGCGAGCTGCGAGCTCGCCGTGCCGCCCTAGAGGCAGCCGACTCTGCCCTCCCCAAGCTGTCAGCCATGCCGCTCAAGCTGGTCTCGGAGAACAACTTCCCCACAGCTGCTGGCTTGGCATCATCGGCCGCAGGCTTTGCGGCCCTGGTTCAGGCCATCGCGAATCTATACGAACTTGCCGACTCCCCTGCACAGCTGTCCCTGGTTGCTCGACAAGGCTCCGGGTCCGCTTGCCGTAGTCTGTTCGGAGGCTACGTTGCATGGAGAATGGGTGAAAAGGCAGATGGGAGCGATTCTGTGGCCGACCTTGTTGCACCAGCTTCCCACTGGCCAAACATGAAGGCACTGATTCTCGTGGTCAGTGCCGCCAAGAAGGGTGTCTCTTCCTCCTCTGGCATGCAGCAAACGGTCGCAACGTCGGGCCTGTTCCAGCAGAGAATCACCCAGATTGTGCCCGCCAACATGACAACCATGGAAGAGGCCATCAAGGCCAAGGACTTTGCGACATTTGCCGAAGTCACCATGCGCGACTCCAACTCCTTTCACGCCTGCTGCGCCGACACATACCCGCCGATCTTCTACATGAATGATGTGTCTCGTGCTGCCATTCGCGCCGTCGAGTCCATCAATGCCGAGGCTGGAAAGACGATTGCTGCATACACGTTCGATGCTGGTCCCAATTGCGTGGTATACTATCTGCAAGAAGATGAGTCTGCGGTACTGGGAGCCTTTACCGGAGTCTTGACCGGCGTCTCAGGATGGAAGGAGGGTAGCGCCGGTGCCAAGTCCAGCGTGAAGCTGGAGGACGGCATTGCTAGCACCTTGAGGGATGGAGTGAGCAGGGTCATCATGACTGGCGTTGGCGAGGGGCCTTTGAAGACGGAAGAGTACTTGGTGGGTGAAGATGGCCAACCTGTGAAGCGATAGCTGTCGCGCATTGGCTAGGTAGTTGGAAGACGAACGAGTCATTATTGTATGCACGCATTCCCCATACCGGGGCAACAAGAAAATGAACAAAGAAAAACTAATATCCATTGCCACTGAAAACAGACACCACAAGCCATTCCCGTGCATTTTCTTTGTCTTTCTGTGCGTGAACTCGACCCAGATTCGCAAGGGGTGTCTAGTTTGCCGTCGGCTCCTGTCAGCACCCGCTGGACAGCTGGCAAGCACTGCGCGCTCACCTGCTGCAATCGAATCAAATCAAATCAAACCCTCGTTCATCATTCTTCGTCTACGGAGTACCAGAACAACGAACAACATGGAGCAAAATTCTCCGAGCCATTCCTTCATTTCGACCCCCCCAGCTGCACCACAGGCAGATAACTTTCCCTAGCCTCCTTCATTCAGCCCAAACCCATCCACCGACCTTGTGCAGCCCTACTGCAGTCGCTGACATGGAGAACCCCAGCCCTGGCGATCAAAACGGCGGCCACTGCAAGCCTCGTGGCATCGCGGAGTTGATCAAGAATAACCACGATGTCGAAGTGACGGAGCTCGACAGGTCTGGAAACGTCCAGCGTCGTTGGATTCACTGGAGCTTTGATGCCGTAATTGTCGTAAGTGTCGCGCACGTCGCCGATGTTCCATCTCGAGCCGCTTGTACTGACTCCGTAAAAATGTGAAGTTGCGATCCAAGGACGCATCAGAAAGAGGTTTCCTTGCAAGATCCTTCTACGAATGGAAAAGGGTACTCTACGATGCCTTCCTCCCCGTTGGATACCCTCACTCCGTGTCGAAGGACTATCTGGCCTACCAGACGTACGATTCCCTGCAGGCCTTTTTTTCCACCATTACTTCACTGCTCGCCAACAGAGCTCTGCTTCAGGGCCTGGGCGTAGGCGATGCCAATTCATCTGCCACGTTCGCCATGCTCATCACCATCCTCAAGGATGCCATGTCCCGCGTCGCCACCATTATATTTGCGCACCGATTCGGACTCCGCATTGAACCTGACGCCAAGCGCTACCGTTTTCTCGCTGATGTCTTCAACGACACCGCGTTCTTCTTGGAACTGTACAGTCCCTATTTAGGGTCGCAGGGGAAGGTCGCAGCCCTCGCTGTCGGGGAGGCTCTACGAGCATTGTGTGGCGTTGCCGCTGGCGCGAGCAAAGCCGCGCTGAGTGTGCACTTCGCCAAGCATGATAATCTCGCCGAGCTCAACGCCAAAGAAGCCAGTCAAGAAACTGCAGTCGGTCTCGTCGGTCTCCTCGTCGGCACGCTCGTCGTCAAAGTGGTAGAGGACCATCGGACCGTCGTTTACTTGATGATTGCCCTGGTCTGTGCCCATCTCTGGATGAACTACCTCGGCGTGCGGAGCGTCTGTATGACAACGCTCAATCGCCAGAGGGCCACGATTCTCTTTCTGGAATACATGGAGACGGGCAAAGTCCTCACACCGGAGCAAGTTGCGCAACGCGAGCGCATCATCTTCTGGGTCCCGATTGTCAGCAATCGTGCAGGGGAACCCATTGCGCGGATCGAGTTTGCCGCGAGCTACAGACAGGCTGCTTCGCATGGGATCTGGGACACGATCGACGTGGTGGACGGCCCAATGCACACCTCATTCATCACATCCCCCCGCGGAAGTCGGCTGGCGAAGATGAAACTGCTGCTTTGGGCAGGATGCCAGCCTAAACATGCCATATTGGCGTGGTTCCACGCCATGGAGGACGCTTGGGAAATGAAGAAGAATTGCATTCATGACGACAAGAGGACGCCCATGTCGGATGGGAGGCTTGCCGAAGATGAGGAGTTGTGGACGTTGATGGAACAGCGCGGATGGGATTTACAGACGCAGGCATTCGAGACCGCTGCCCCGATTCGACTCCGCGTCCAATCAATTGAATACAAGGATGAATGATGAAGTCCTTGTCTTGCGGATGCGATGTCGCGTGGCACAATTGTTTGTCTTTCGATATCCTGCCCTCCTAGACATGCTCGAAAAGAGCTTTGACGTGAAGAGTGGTGTAGCCGGTTGTGATGTGATATAGAAGCAGAGGCAGCCTCCAGAATAGAGACCTGGTATTGATCAAGTGAGCCTGCGAGCTCGTCTGTGTGCATGCATCTATGTGATTTTGGGTAAACTTGGCCCGCCAGAAACAGAACGCCTCAGTGGTATCATACAAATCGTAAGCTTTTGTACAAGAGCGATAAAAAATTTTTTTTGCAGCAGTAGAGGGACGAATCCAATAATGATGGAGCTCACGCAAGACCCATCCACCGCATAGTCCTCATCTTCACCCCTTCCCACGTATTCAACTTGGGCCTCACATCTAGATAGAAGCTAGGCCCAACCTTGCCCTTGGCGTCTGGCCGTCCAGCGTAAAAATCAATCACATAGTCAACGCGCGTGCCACAACGGTCAATCACCCAGTCATGACGATCAAAAGGCGCCGTGTATCCAAGGATGGTGTTGATCCGAGCAGTTGGCGTCATGCGGTCGTTTTTATTCGCAAAGGACTCAAGCTTAGGGCCGCCGCAGCTAGGACAGAAAAAAAGCAACATCAGCCAAACGTCCTTGCAAAAAGCAAACGTCCTTGCAAAAAGCAAACGTCCTTGCAAAAAGCAAACGTCCTTGCAAAAAGCAAACGTCCTTGCAAAAAGATTACTTGACAATCATGGGTTGGGAAAAAAAGGGGGGGGGGTTTCTACTTTGACTTGGACAGATACGGCGCCTCCCACTCCTTGATCTCCCGCCATGCTCGCTCGTTGACAGCGTTGTGAATGGGCACCACGGTCTTCATGTCGGCCGCGCAGGCGTCGTACCCCTTGCGCTTCATGGCGTCGAAGAACATCTTTTCGGAGGGATACACCCAGTTCCCCGAGGCGTCTACGCCTGACTCGATCTCATGGTTGGCCGCGTTGGTGGTCGCGCCGCGGTCGACGGGGCAGGCTTCGGAGTCGTTGACAGATCTGGGGATGGTCGAGATGACGCGGTTGGTGTCGAGGTTTTTGCTGGAGGTGGGATTGGTCGCTGCGGCGGACTGCGCTGGGAGGGAGGAGGAGGAGGAGGACGACGACGACGACCACGGCAGATACGAAGTGATAGTTTGCGTCCATGTCTTGGGGGAGGGCGGGTGGTCGACGGGACATGCGCTTTGGTTTTTGGCTTGTGCGAGCCAGGCATCGCGGGTTTTGTGGTCGACTGGGCAGGCGGATTCGTCCTTGTCTGTTGCGACGGCCATGATTGGAGATTGTTGCGATTGAGGTCGCTGGATTGAGTGAAGGGTCGCTTTCGTTAGGCCGAGTAATTTTCAAGGGTCCATCTCTAACAAAGAAAAAAAAAAAGACGCCGCTGTTTTGCCGACCAAAAGAACGGATTGACCCGAAGAAGCTATTGGCGGGTTGTTAGTGCCGTGCTGGACTGCCGAGTGTGTGGTTTCTTTGCTTGGTCAAGCATCATCGACGAAACAGTTCATTAAATCATTGGCTTCACGAATGATTTGATGAACTGCGGCCCCTGAAGGATCAAAGCTCGGCACGTGACACGGCTGGACTTGCCCATCAACCCACCAACATACAATCTCCGGCTCATCAGCCGCCAGATGTCGACAAGTTGATGGACCAAACCAATTCCAAAAGGCCATGCCTGCGCCTCCGGCCACCGCCGCCGTTCCCTCGCAGCACGAGGCGCAATGACAGGCCCACCAACGCCTTCCGGAACACCAGCTTCCTCGTGGGCTACGAATCGTGCCAGAATGGCAGGCTTGCTCCAGCATCCCGACACCAAGGTCATCATCGCCTTCTGGCTCTTTGGTGAGTTTTCAAAGACGCCCAAGACATGAATCACGTTTGAATATGGAAAAGAAAAAGAACACAGGCTAACATGGGACATGGTATTTTCACGCAAAAAAAGGCCTGATAAATAATGTGCTCTACGTCGTCATCCTCTCCGCCGCCCAGGACCTCGTCGGCTCCTCTGTCCCGAAAGGCGTCGTCCTCCTTGCCGACGTGTTGCCCTCATTCTTTACCAAGCTCATTGCGCCGTACTTTATACACCGAGTGCCCTATCGGCTTCGCGTCCTCGCCTTCATCGCCTTGTCAGCCACAGGGATGCTCATGGTCGCACTGACGCCGCCGGCTGAATCCGTCGCTGTCAAAATGGTTGGCGTGGTCTTGGCCAGTCTCAGTAGCGGAGGAGGCGAATTGAGCTTCTTGGGTCTGTCGCATTACTACGGGCAAGTCAGCCTCGTGGGATGGGGATCGGGAACCGGCGCGGCTGGCCTTGTGGGAGCGGGGTTGTACGTCGTCTTGACGGAGTGGGCGAGGTTCAGCGTGAGGGACAGCTTGCTCTTCTCGGCTTGTTTGCCCGCCGTCATGTTTGTGAGCTTCTTCTTTGTACTGCCGCTGGGGCCGCTGCAAGTTTCGCAGCGGAAAATTTACGAGACGATTCCTGGTCGGGATCCCACTGAGGAGGAGGGGGAGGGGGAGGAAATGCCGCAGGGTGTATTAATAGCACCGGGACCGCCGACTGTGCATGCTGCTGCGTATTCGGTGCATTTTTCAAACGCCAATTCGTTCAAGAAAAACTTGAGGAGAACAAAGGCATTGATCGCGCCGTACATGGCACCCCTTTTCTTGGTCTATGTGGCCGAATACACCATCAACCAAGGAGTCTCACCGACGCTTCTATTTCCCGTCGAGTCCTCTCCCTTTGGAGAGTTCCGTGGCTTTTACCCCTTCTATGGCTTTCTGTACCAGCTGGGGGTCTTCATCTCACGATCCTCAACGCCACTTATCCGGATTCATCATCTCTATGCTCCCTCCTGCCTCCAAGTGGGCAACATGGTGCTGCTGGTATTGCAGAGTCTGTACTTCTTCATCCCGTCAGTGTACATGATCTTTGTCATCATTCTTTGGGAAGGCCTCCTCGGGGGCGCAGTATACGTCAATTGTTTCGCGGAGATTATGGAGAAGATTCCCGAGGACGAGCGAGAGTTTAGTCTGAGTGCTGCGACCGTCAGCGACAGCGCTGGCATCTGCATAGCGGCGTTTGTGAGTATCTTGTTGGAGCCGAGACTGTGTGCCTATCAGGTGGCGCATGGTAGAGATTGGTGTCGAAGAATAGAAGCGCAGCGCGGATGACGCTGGATTCTTTTCGTGTACATGGATCTCGAGCTGTACAAGGTCAGTTCGTGTCCGTATCTTTGCAATCATGTACAATACGGACTGCACCCTTTGAATTATTTTACAAATCTACATAAGGGGCTAGGATTAAAAGGTACCTTTTATTACTAATAACCTATACAATCCGTCGACATAGACACATTCTTTTATAGCGCTATATACCCTATGCATTTACTCATGGCTCTCGAATAATAGTATTACTTTAAATCATGGCTGTTAGAGAGGAACGAAAAAGTGGGGCATGTAGATTTGTAAAATAATTCAGGGGGTGCGGACCGTGTACAATAGTACCAACACGTAAACATGCAGTAGTGACTAGGCCTAAAACGGACGAGGTACCTTTCCACGCAAATTTGTCAGAGGAACAACCTCTCGAACTTCTTAGGGCATAGGAACTAGCTAGTTGACTTATTGGAATTACTATAGGCCGCAATAGAAGCTCTATATCTCTGAAAGAAGCCTAAGACGCGTTTTCCCTTATTATTATATGCACATTTGATAAAATAGTGTGGGGAGTAATATCCTCCACCCATTCAATGTCGCGCAAACCACGCCATGGTCTAACTTGCCCCCTGTCCATAGCCGCGAAGTCATATATAGCGTCACAGCAGGCCCGGCCAATACCGCATCGATCAGCCACAGCGCTCTCTCATCATGTTTGTGCCCTTCCAGCTTCATTGCGGAACTCCCGCGTCCAGAGACCCCAATCGATGCTTCCACGCACAGGGAGAAGGGCTCTGGTATCGGCCCCAGATGCTTCATCTCTCGTCAGCAGCGTTCGCGAGGACACGTGGCTGGCGCTCAGCTTACTCAGCCTGTCGGGCGTCGAGTGCCCGTCTGTTGATTTCCGACATGTGCCGCAGGGTGTGCCATGGACCAGGGGACTCTGTGCCCGTGCTGCATGGGAGTGCATAGATCCTCCGTCCTGTCTCATTTTACAAATCTTCATGCCGCATTATTTTGTTCCTCTCTGTATGTACGTCCATGTACGGACTACGGACTACGGACTACGGACTACGGACTACGGACTACGGACTACGGACTACGGACTACGGACTACTACAATATCATGAGAGAGTTTTAAGGAGAATGCACGGGGCATGTGGTGCTATGAAAAGACGTATCTATCCCTTTCTACCCCATACTCCGCGTGTAAAATTATCAATAATTCAAGTACGGAGAAGTTCCTGTCTGAATCATTTTCCCCAAGTTAATGAGCTGATTGGCTTGATTCCTCCCTATCAGGTCGATTTGCACAATGAACCGGGGGCTGTGTCCCATCTGAACAAGTTGTTGCCAGTCTGCAACATCGGGCCCCTGCTGGGAGAAGCAACCGTACCGGTACGATGGGGGCCGGAAGCCTCGGGATTCCCTCTGATGGCGGCAAACTGATATTACGAGATGGGGGAAATCAGCACCACCCCTCCCCTGCCAGCCATGATATGTACGGAGTACATGTAAATTGGATTCCACATGCCTGACATGTTCTCGTATTCGGTCCAGCGGCTCGCACGATGATCTTCAACGTGTAAATGAAAAGTGAGTCTTGAAGCGTGGCAAGATCTACTGGTGAACGTGACGATCAAACTAGGACAGGAAATTTGGGGAAAAATAAAATAAAAGAATGAACAAGTCCCAAGACCAACGTCGATACATGGCCTGGGTTAATGAACCTTGACTTGTATGTATGATCCTTGTTACAGAAGTGTACTTTAGGCTATTATCCGCATGTTTCTTATGAAATGTGCCTACGGACTATACGGAGTAGAAACGTAAAAGACCTTACATACCCCCCCGCACGGGCAAGGCACATTACTTGCGCGGCTTTTTTTTTGTTCAGGGAGCAGGACACGCTCTATTTTCCCGAGAAAGAATATGATTTCTGGCTCATCTTGTTTTTTTTTCTTTCGACTTGGTGCTCAGTCTTGACTTTCCTTTCCTTTCCTGCCAGTTTGGAGGCAGCTATACCGCCCGCAGCAGATGCTGATGCACAATGACGCCGTTCTCCTCCAAGATGTACACAATGCTCCCCCAAAATCGGACCAAGTTCACCGGAATCGCCGTGTTGATCTGCGTCCTCTTCTTGTTGGGTTATCAAGGGATGAATCAACGCCAGTATCATATGGGCGTTCTGGATCGGGAGAATGTGTGGCCAGTCACTGCCAATAAGGATATTTCGGCAGCAGCACATAACCGAACGCTTGGATTCGAGAAGATCTACTTGATCAACTTGCCTAGGTACCGTCCCACCAGCCCGTACACTCCATGGGTGCAAGTTCTCAGCTGATACCGTGGCGTGGGAAGTCGGACGGATCGACTAGACTGGATGACCATGCTCGCTTCGTTGACCAACATTGAGCTCACACTCCAAGACGGGGTAAATGTCCCGCATTACAGCTTTCCTCATTCAGAGAAAAAGAAAAGGCCGATTCGGTCATGGAGAGGCAGACTTCTAACAGTAGTTGTAGGTGAACGGCAGCTTGGTTGCCGACAAAGCGAAACCGGCCGGAAGCAACAACTTGAAGCCAGAACAGCTGGGATGCTGGCGAAGTCATGCAGATGTGTGGCAGAGGATGATCACCGAGAACATCACAAGTGCCATTATCTTGGAGGACGACGCGGACTGGGACGTCGACGTTCATAATATTTTCGAAAGACTCAGTCGTCAGATGAGACGGACCAAGTTGAGGAAGGTCCCGCCGACAGCTTATGAAGACCAACACGCACCGTATGGTAAGATGTCGACAGACCAACTGTTCGCCTCGAATGAAAGCATCGCATCGCATCGCATGCTGACTAGAGAAATGAACACTTGTTAGGGCTTGATTGGGATATGCTGTATATTGGCTCCTGCTGGGACATCCCTAACAAGGATAATCGGCCCAACCACGAGGTGTATGATGATCCATCTGCGCCAAATAAGAAAGAGTAGGCATCGCACCCCTTCTGGCTTTTGTGTACTCATGCTAATGCCAGTGGTATCAGGATGTCTGGCGCGTTTTCCGCGGAGCTTACCGACTGGGGCGTCCATCTTGCCGACGATACGCGCGTCAGAGTGCTTGCGCCAACGTGGTACACGGTATGTACCGTCGGCTATGCCGTCACTCTCAAGGGGGCGCAGAGGCTCTTGTACACGGTCGGCAACGGCAAAGGGCTGCAGGGACCGGTCGACCTGGCCATCATGAACGCCATCCAAAATAATCTGCTGAGCTCATTGACCTTGATACCGTCTCCGGTGGTTCCCTGGAAAACGGGGACAGTCTCGGACAGCGACATCGATGATCTGACGGGCACGGCAGACAAAACCCCGAGGGGGAGCGAAAATTTGCGGAACAGTGGGAAAACGGCTCTTGACCCGATTCTAGGTGGCCAGTCATCATATAACGACCTGGGCAAATCGTGAAGGACAGCGAGAGAAATAATGGGAAACAATCAAGACTAGTTTGGCCTCTTGATCATCCCTGCCAAGCCACGCGCGGCCCATCGCTTGGCTTGGCTTGGCAGTCCACGACTTCAATTGACTTTATTTTATTTTATTATTAATCACCCCCCCCCCCCCTTTCCCCCTTTCATCTACATGCATGCCCTAATTTAAGGTTGGAGCCAATGTCGCTGCGCGTCAACTTGTCAACTTGTGTCTCGTCTGGCCTCGCCTTCTCGTCTTGCTTGTTGGGCCTTGCTCCTTCCTCCTGGACGTCTTGTGTGCAACAGACGCCATCTTCTGATCTTCTGGCAGCCCTCTTCCTTTAAACTTGACCTCGCTTCCGAGAAACCTCTCCTTGTTTTGACCACCCCCAGCACCTCCATATTGGGACTGCGCTGCCCAACATGCTAGGCCATTCTGCGCGCTCTACCAAGGGCTTGATCATCCTGGTGGGATTCGTCTTCTCCGTCGCGGCATTCATCGGCCTTGTCTTTAACCACTTGGAATCCTGGCAGTTTCCCATCCGGTAGGAAAAATGATGGCATTGTTCTCTTCCGCGCACAGCATATTGATTTGCGACCATGTCCAGCTAATCAGATTCGCCTGCTTGCCATGACAGCCCGAATGCCAAATCCACTGCAGGCTCAGCGCCACCAGTTGTCGACGACACCGGCGTCTCGCAGTCAGCGGCGCATGTCAGCTCGAGCAAGCCTGCCGCCCCTGATGCCGCCTCTGAAAGCGATGACGAACTTCGGGATTTCTATTTGAAGCGGCTCCATAAGGCGTCAATCGCCCCTGATGCACACAAATTCAAGCCGTACGATGCATTCGAGTGGAATCTGATAGACAGGGCTCACTGGCAGCAGCCCATGCGCGAGAACCTATGCGTCATTGACCTTGACAATCGCAGGTTCAATGCACCAGGCGAGATTTACGGCCCGGAGACCATGGATTGGGGCAGTCCCAATGGTGTGCACGGCCTGTCGTTGGGGTTGCTGAACCACTACGTCTATGGTATGCTTCCCCTGTGCCCCGTCTGTCCCGAGCAGGCGGCCAGACTGAATTGATGGATGGAGGCGAATGACTGACTTTACCTTGTGTGCATGCAGCGCGCATTCATGGATACAAGTACTACTACGTCAACACTGTCGACCCAGGTGATCGTCGCGCCTCGTGGAGGAAGCCTCCTGTCATCTCCAAGATTCTCAAGGAACACGACGTGTGTATCTATCTGGACTCGGACGCCATTTTCCACCACCTCGACTTGCCCTTTGAGTGGTTGATGAACTACTGGAAGCTTTATCCCGACAACAACTCATTGGCTCTTGCCATTGACCCCGATTTGGACCACAACAAAGACAGATTCGGCAAGCTATACCTCAATACCGGCTTCATCGTCGCGCAGAACAATCCAATGACGCACAAAATCATGGACCATTGGAGCAAGTGTCCCGACGACAACGGTCCCTACCCTGGATGCGAGATGTTCCGCCTGAATCGACCCGGCCAACCGACTGATCAAGGGGGCTTCGGCACCTTTGTACGATACAACTTTACTGAGCACATTCGAGAGCTGCCATGTACCGAGGCAAACGGCTATCCACAGAGCGGTATAGGCTGCCATGGTGTTTTCATCCGTCATCTGTGGTTCGGAAAAGACGACCAGATCAAGCTCGACGTCGGTCAGCAAATGCCCGGTCCTTACCCAAAGCTCTTCCACGAACAATACTTGAGGGAGAAGCCAACTTTCTACATTGAAGAAGGCGATTTGCTTGCACATGGACCTCTTAAGGCCTTGAAGAAGAACAAGGCTGCGCAATAGCCAACGCCCCAAAGAAAACCATGAACATGGACAACTCGTGGCGTCTGTGAAGAACAAATGCACGGCTATGACCGTCTCAGACTCTCCACGCTGCACGATATGTACCCGACCAGTATCACGCGCAATCTACTTTTTTTCCCATGCATGTTTATACTAACAGGGCGCATTCCTTGTTTGGGAGCACTCTGTTCTTTCGCCAACGACTTGACTCGGGAAGCCCATATTCTTTACAAGGAGCTTCGCGCCGAGCATGAATAAGATGGGAGCATGCATGAAGCAGCCACATGGCACCAAAGATTGGTTCCTCTTTCTGGGGCATTGGCATGTATGGCATAACACCCCAATGTACATAATGAAACCTCCAGAAATACCTGTCACGGCCATTCGAGCGTCGGTGACATTTTGGGGTATTGTCTGATGGGGGAAAAAAAAGAGGGAACAAAGAGAGGGAAGAAAAAAAAAATCAAAACACCTTTATGCAAGTTGTTGCTTTCTGATCCTTCGCAGGTATCTCATTGCGTTAATCACAGTCGTTGTGAGCGTCAGTGATACGGCACAAGCCAGCTCGTTGATATCGCTGGGCCGTAGAACCAGGACGGCTGATTCATGAGCAACATGATTTCGTCGACAGCTGAAGCAGCCCGGATCGCCGTCCAGCAAAGCCATAGGCGTGCGAACTTGTCCTTTTCAATCCTCGGGATCCGCCCAGATGACCATGTTCTGCGGCAGATCCCGAAGTGTCCTGAAGAAGACGCAAACTTGCCGGTCCGAGTACCGCATACCACGCAGGGGACGGTGTGGTCGCAGCGGAACACGGTGGCCGTGATGCCCCTTTGGCGCCCGAGGGTGATTGTGTCTGGCTGTTGACGCAGAGGCCCGCGTCGAGGAGGAGGCCGAGCTGGGGGATGATAAAGGACGTGTGCCATGCCATGCTGCGCGGGAGCGGCCCGTCAGGACGAGATGACTGTGTGGTTTGGGGAACTTGCACTCCAGGACCTCGGAGCGCGTGGGCTGAGTGAGGGGGATGGCGAAGGTAGGGCGGCTGTTCATCTTGGCCTTTATTCGGACTCACTGGTAATGCTGCTGGGTGGTGCTTCCGGGAGTTGCGAGTTTTCGATGGGCCCCACATGCCGTGGTTGGGGACTTGGGGTCGGTCATCCTACGGAGTAGACAGTAGACTCACTCACATCCATCTGCAGGAATTATCATGGAATTATCATGGAATCAATCATGGAATCAATCACCCCAGTCACCCCAGTCACCCCATGAGATGTGAACCCATCCGGAGCATCCACGTCGTTTGCACGAGATTGTCACCAGCGCAAGCAAGCAAGATGAACAACACACACACACGCGCACGCACACGCACACGCACACGCACACACGCAAAAAAGACCACGTCAATTCACGTCCCGAACCATCTCACGCAAACAACGCCGACCCGTGGCACGACGTGATACAGAATCCTGCTTCACAGATCTGGGCACAGCACACTTGCCTCGTGCTACATGGCACGACGAATCACGCAGTCAAGCAAGCTGTTCGTGATTCACCATGGAAGACTGATGGACAATATATATGAACGCGGTGTCGCCTTTGCGAAATTACTCTTGCTTTGCACCTATACACTGTGCTCCCTTGCTCGCTCTTGGCTCGCGCAACTCCCCATCACCACCTATACGAGACGTATCTCAATCTATACCAAGACACGGCTTATATCCCATCTTTTCTTCGGACTTGCAGTCTCTGAGACAAAAGAATAAATAATAAACAAGGAACCCCCCCCCCAAACCCCCCCAAAAAAAGAAAATGACCACCTACGCCGTTTTTACCGTCCGGTTCGGCGAACACGTCGCCTCCCATCATGGCATATTCGTCCAGACCAACGAAGACGGCTGCGGCACCCTCTTCGACGTCCGCGGCGCCGTCAGCGCCAACGGCAGACTGGTCTTCAAATGCAACCAGGAGAGGCTGTCCCGGTTCAAGTTCGCCGATGCCAAGGGCGTCATCAACAAAGACCATGTCCCCGAACTGGAGCGCATCTGCCGTTCCGTGGCAGCTCCCGATTCCCAGTACCCCGCTAGTTCCGAGACTGGTTACGCCGTCCCTGCCTGTCGCTGCGGTGAATGGACCTCTCAGGCGTGGGCGGCCGTCAGTGCCTCTGGAATCGTCAAGGCCTGACTCGGCGTCCAACGTTGCGGGTTGGCCATGACGACGGGTCTGAGTGCATGCGGGAATGTGGGAAACCGGGGTCGTGACACGGGGAGTGCATGTTGGACATGGAGGTTGTATCCGTCTTGTTGAAGACGCGAGTCTTGGTAAAAGCTGGGCGAGGCCCATTGTGTCGGCTCATGTTGATGGGTGAGCATCCATTCTGATTGCAGGCACCTGATTACTGAATGGGCTTGTACGGCGGCACCAAAATACCCCCGTGTATATATGCTGTGTGCTGTGCTTGGACGGCCAACCTTGAACGGATGGGCCTATGTATCTAGCACAAAGTCATCCAGGTAGATGTCGGGCGTGGAGAATACCAAATAAAAGTACTTTAGCTCTCCGCTAGCCGAAGAAGCTCTCTTCACAAAAAAAATATCAGTATCATTTCCATTGATTATTCATCCAGTGCGGGGGGTCGGGTCGGTTCCGGGAATAAGGCAAGATGGCAGCTGCCCTGAATCTACTCCGTACTCAGGGGAATCGCGCCAATGAGCTATTGGCAAGGAACTCGGGAGACAGGGACTAGGATTAAAAAGGTGCCGCTACCTTGTTAGGAAAGGGAAAGGGAGCTAGGAAGAAAGGGACTAGTGCGCGATTTATGGGAAAAGGGGCCCACGTTAGCCGCTGCGTGGGTTCTCCGTTCCTCGCCTCGCCCCCTTTTGCTTCTTCTGTGACTACGTGCTTTCCGGTCCATGTTCTGATGTTTTCTGCTGTTTGGATGGATAAAGGAGCGAATTTGGCCGTGCTGCATTCTTCTGTATGATTGGGGATATTGACCAATCTAGCTAGCTTCAAGAGCTGAAAACCTTTGTTCAACGTCATTCGATTCCAAGAGAATAACAATTATGTATATATTCGAGCACCACATTTTACACCTTTGCGCAGTTCATACTAAAATACAACCCGGTGACTTTGCCTCACGTAATTCCTTAATGCCATTCCATGGACCATTATGCATTAAATCCCAAACGCCCAGTTTTAACCCATATGCCTCGTAACCGCCGAAGTGTGTCCTAAATTTCATCGCTGTCCTGAATCCTCTCCCTGATATACATGCGACCATGTTAAATGCGACTTTTACGCACAAGCATCAGGATTCCGAAGTGTCCATCGGCGCCGGCCAGGAAAATATACAATTGAAAAAAAAAACATATGTCCATGCGTATGCCCTAATGTACAATAACATGAGCGGATGCTGCGATGACAGCATTGCGTATAAAACGCATTATTCAAAGCAGCGACCAGTCAAGGCGCTTGGTAGGTTCTTGCGAGAGTACAAGGAGAGCCGGACGTGTGATCCGCAGTACTCCGTCTTATTTCCGGGGCACAAGAAGTTACACTGTGAGTTGGTGACATTCTTTCCAGGCGTCGTGGCCGCCCTACCACCATAGTTGACCTTGTTGCCGCACCAGCATTCTCTGCCATACTCGACACCCGCATAGTTGTACTTCCAGCACGTCTGTAAGCACATGTTGATGGTCATGTTGACATGGTTGAGAAGCTGTTTTTGGAGGATTCGGCCATTGTTGGGCTCCAGCACGCAGCCGTAGTAAGTGAAGTTTGAGTTGCCGTTCGAGGTGACGGGTCCGGTCGGGGTGGGTGAGACTGGCTGGGTAGAGGCAGTGGTTGGTGATGCCTTCTTCGATGTACCTGTTGCGCTGGATGTCGCGCTAGGGGGTTTGGGGCTGCTGGAGGAAGTAGAGCTTGAGGTGCCGATAACGGAACTGCTGGTGGGAGCCAAGCTCGAAGCACTGGCAGCAAAGTTGGCAGCGACAACAGATCTGATGCTGATGACTGGGCTGCTGGTAGCAGCAGCTGAACTGTTTATGGGAGCCGGGCTCGTAGTCGGAGTCAAGCTGGAGCCAGACGCCGGTGCAGATATAGAGGTGCTAGCGGCCGTAGACGCACCAGTCGTCGAGCTTACAGCTGTTGTTGTTGCTGTCGCCGCCGATGTGGTGGAAGGAGAGGATTTGGACGCGGGTGTCGTGGCAGAATCAACAGTATCGCCGATGCCTTCTTCGAATAGTGTCTGCGCAGAAGAGGAAGTTGCCGAGACTTGAGCAGGTCCAATCTTGTACAGCTCCAATCGAACGCCAGCTCCACAATACTGCGATTTGTCGCCGGGGCACAAGAAGCTGCAGTCGGCCTGGTTGGTAGCATTGACGCTGCCGGCCTGGAGGACATTGCCACAGTAACACTCGCGGCCATACTCGACACCAAAGTAGGTCAGGCCATCGCAAAACTTGGCACACGAGTCGAGAGTCATGCTGTCATTTGCGTAGGTGCGATCAACCAAGGCGCGGCCGTTTGTAGCTTCTGTCCAGCAACCCTGGTGGGCCCAGTTGCCAACCTTGGCCCTCCTGTACGGCGCAGTTGGTGTTGGGGTTGATGGGGCGGTTGTAGATGACATAGAAACAGAGGTGGCAGATGTGACTGTGGTGGTGGTGCTTACAGCCGTATCGCTTCCACTCGTGGAAATCAAGGTGAGATTGCTGAAGCTAGAAGTCGAAGACGTGACGGGTAGAGTCGCAGCAGTCGTAGATGAAGAGGTCCCGTTGCCAAGTCGGTATGCATTCAGACGAGATGGCCCACCGCAATACTCCGTGGAGTTGTCATTGCAAGTCATTTTGCAGTCCGCGGCAGGCGCGGGAACAGCGCCGCCACCCCATTCATTACCGCACCAACACTGCGAGATATTAGCCAAAGAATCGAACGGGACCAGACAAGGATTTGCCAGCTTACCTCGCCGCCGTATTCTACACCGGCATAGATGTAGTTACTGGCCTTGCAAGCATCTACACAGCTCTTGACAGTCTGCTTGTCCGTGGCTTTGCCATTAGGCAGAGCACGGCCATTGGTTGACTCGGTGTAACACCCAACGCTGGTGTATGCTGATACACCCGGGTTGACCACAGGTTCAGGAGGAGGAGCGGGTTGCGTGGTATTTCCATCCCACTTCAAGGTGTCCGCAAACAAAGACATGTACGTGCCGTCGTTGCCAATATTTCCATTGCCGCCGCAGACTTGCTTCATATCGCCCTGGCAGTAGTAGTTGCAGTTGGCATCGCTCACCTTGGTCGTAGGAATAGTGTTGCCTGCCCAACATTCACGTTGATACTGTGTGGCACAGAAAGTGAGCCCTTTTGCGTAACAGCCCTTGATACAATCCGCGTTGGTCATATTGTCGTTTGCCAGGATCTGATTGGACAGCTGACGGCCAGGCGTATTGTCCTTGTAGCAGCCAACATACCTGAACTGGCCTTGACCATTCGGCAGCAGAGGAGGCGCCTGTTCGGCGACAGCATTGCAGAGAAACTCAATCAATTGTTTACCGGAATTTGGATCATTGGTGTTCATCGTCCAATGTGCCGTCCCGTTGTATGGGGCCGTATTCCACTGTGCGTAGGGCGCGTTGCAAATAAGCGTGGCGTTGGCACTTTCACCGGGGGCCAAGGAGGTGCCCTCGGCTAGATCAACCTGATTCAGAGCCCGGACGAGTCCTGCGACGCCGAAAGGGGGCTTAGACACTGTCAATGACAGGGGTACGCCACCTTGAGGAGCAGCGTTGGTCACGCGAAATTTGAGTGACTTGGAGTTGTTCTCAGTGACATTTCCAAAGGTGAATGGAGTGCCAGACGTGTGGTTGACCCAGCCAGTGCCATCAGGGGTCTGGAATTCAAACTGTGCCACGGCTCCGGGGCCAGCAGAGGCAGCGACAGAAAAAGTGCCATTACCACCATCCGTGACAACCCTGATGTAGCAAGAGGAGGTACCGCTCTCAGACGTATCAAACTTGATGTTGATACTGGACGCATCGTCCGGCTGTATCGTAGTGGGAATGTTGCCAAATGTGAACTTGCCAACCGTCAGAGCGGTGCCCTGACCGTCCCAACTCTGGAAAGGTCCGTCTGTGCTGGTCGTGGAATACAGCACGGACTGAACGGTGAGTAGCCGACTACCCAGGTTGGAGGCAAGGACCGTCTCGGTAACCCCATTGGAATCTTGTCCGGTCACAGCCTTCTTAAAGGTGACAATGATAGGACTGACTTGGAAGAGCGGCTCTGCGCTTTTCCCTGTGCCTGTGAGACGAGCGTGGGTGCTGCTGCTGTAGCCACCTGCGCCATTTGTCGTGTTGACGAGGATGTCATTAGAGGACAGACCAACGCTAGATGGAGAGAATTTTGCGTTCACAGTAAAAGTATCATCTACAGCCATTTGGAGAGGAGTGGTCGGTGCGCCTGAAATAGTGAAGTCCTTACTCTTGGCGTCGTTGAGCTCGATTCCAGTGACAGTCAGGGCGATGCGAGCTTTGCAGGTGACTGGCTTGCTCAGGCTGCTGTTCTTGATATTAACCGATCCAAAGTCGACTGGCGAAGTGCAATTGAGAGGCACGTTGACGGGCGAGCCGAAGCCGTACAAGTAACCCTGGTTGCTTCCGATATAGGCGATGCCATCGCCGAAAACAGGCCGAGAGAACTTGTTGACACCAGGAATGTTGAAAGACTGGATCATGTTGAGACTGCCGGCTGTGGGCACAGCGTCGTAAACGCGAAGACCAAGGCCCTGCACATCCGTAACCCAAAGTAAACCAGTACCCTCTTGGCCATTAAGGGAGGTGGTTGTGCCGTGACTGGTGCCGAGGACGTAGGCATTTTTTTGAGGGGTTTCGGCGACCTTTGTAAATCCAGGAACGCCACCACTGCAGGAGAATTTCAGAACAATGGACGGGTGCTGGATGACGTTGATGTAAACGTAGCCGCCTTCGAGGGGATAGACGCCTGCGCCGGAGTACACCGAGTTCAAATTCTCGTAAACGTAAATGACCCTGTCCAGGCCATCTTTACCATTCTTGTATCCACCCAAGTCGTCCAAATTAAGGAAATATGTCTTGCCACTCTTGCCCGTCACAACACCAATCCTCCTGACGGCGCCGCACGAAAATTGGCTCGGAAGAATCTCAAGAGGACTAGTTCCCAAATCCTTATCTGCACCATCCAGAGCTCGCTTCTCCCATGGCATGAAGAAGTCGACCAGTCGGAGACTGCCGTCAGCATTAATTGTCATGTGCAGGGCGGACATCGGCCAACTGAGAGGCGTATCCGTTTCCAGTGGCAAGGAACATGGAGCCCTTGTCGTCGGACGCAATACCGCCCCCGGACATCCAGATCCCACCACCTTTGATGGTATTGGGGACGCCTTGCCCTTCAGTAGCCCATTTCTCGACAATCTTGCCACTCGTCTTGTCCCAACCGATGATCCACCCGGTGAAGTTGTACTGCACACAATGGGATGCAAACCCTGCGTAAATGAAGTTCCCGGTGTGGAGAAGGGCCGGACGCTGGAGATGGATTCCACCCTGGAACGTGCGCTCGCCGGTGTTGCTGGCGATGAGGCCCTCGAGATCAACGGGGAAGTTGGGTCGCTCGGAGAGATCGTTCACGTCAAGAGCATGAGCATAGTATCGGCCATTGGGTCTGCCCTGCGCCCCGGCGACTTTTTGGTCGAGGTAGGTTTTGGCTGTCAAATACAGAGTATCGGTGGCAGGATCGATAACGCCGGTAGAGGTGACACCAACCGTGGGATTGATATCGACACACCCATCGAGATCAGCAGTCAGGAAAGGGATGTGCAGGTTTCGCGATGCGACAATCTGTCCAGTCTTGGCGTCGAGTTTGTAGACATTGTTCTGAGCCGTCGCAAAGTACACGTACTGTTTAACGCTGCCACTCGGGGTGTAGACAAGAGGTTGGGAAAAGACTTGCTCCGCCTGGCTATCGAATGTTCCTGGCAACTTGGTTCGAAAGAGTTGTCCGAACTGGTTGCTCGCGACCACGGTAGGGTCCATGTTGTGATTTCTAACAAACACAGTCTGTCAGTCATTGCAAAGGGACAAAGGCATGTATGTATCCGGGAATCGCTGTCTCGCACTTTCATTGTCCTACTTACGTTTGATAACCGGCTCTGGAGTTGTCACCTCCCCAAGTAATGGTGTCGGTGTCGGCAACGCCATTGACCAGGCCCATGAAGGTCGTGGCCGTGACCAGCAATGCTCGGAGAGCCATCATGGCAACAACGACGAATTCGCTCGCCGACTCAAAAGGTCGTGATGTGGGTTTGTGGTGACAACATCCCGCGAAGAGATGGAAGAGGAGGACCTAGGACGTTATATACGATACAAGCGGACTCGAACAACCCATGGCAATGCTAAGCCCGTATGTCGAGCAGTGTCTTAACTTACGGGCGTCCCAGCGGCTATCGAACAGGTGGAGCACCGTTCCGAGCGACCTGAAGGTATCAAGGTCAAGGTGTTTATGATTCTGGAAGTCCGCTGCGCCAAGACCCCGGTCTTGACCAGGTTCCCCTGGCCATGGCGTTGAATCGGTATCGGTGGGGCATCATCGAATCCTCAACAAGCCTTAATCAATCAGGCAGTTGTCGCAGCTTCTTCCTGTTAATCCAAAGGTCGACTGAGCGGCGGCTCTGGTCTTGCTCGAATGATGCGTTCATGAATGAGAGCAGGCGGGCAGAGCGGCAGAGTGAGGCAGGACGAGAAGTGAGCGATGTAACACAAAGACGTCTGGACAATCCGTGGTCCCATGTTCGATCACACTGCATCAGGTCGTAATAAAAGTCAACAAGACATGGAGGGCTGCGGTCGGCCACTGATCATTGACGAAGGAAGGCGCAAACAGCTGGTGTGTTACCAACCAAAGCCAAAGCCATCCACCCGCCCGCCAGACTGGTGTCCGCCAGACTGATGTCTGAGCAATTGTGCCTGGGCGGCGGGCCGGTGGCGTATTACATGGTCCAGTCCACGTCTGTGCCCTGGCCCGACTGCCTGCGTCCACGCTTTTTGGGCTTTCGGGGTCGCCTTCTGCTTTGACTCTCGACTTGTGATGTTCGTTGTCGTCAACTTGGCGAACTACCGACTTGGCTGCCATGTCTGGGCATCATCACCTCTTTGTACCCAAATCGACTATGACTTAGCTCGCGTGCCAGATCAGCTCAAACATGAAGCGGCATTCTAGAATCTAGAATCGAGGCAGCTGTCATTTTTTTAACCGCACTGGGCCAGAATGAGGCGGGAATGGGCTGCTGGGCCTCTGGTCTGAACAGAAGCAAAAAATGCGGCGAAAATTCTGAAGACGCCCCGCCGCCCCCTTTTGGTGGTGCTTTATTAAGGCACATTGCTAATGTAGAAATCCGGACGGGAGTGGCACTCCTCAATCCGTAAGGGCAACGACGTTCGATAACAATGATGAACGTTGATTGCTCGCAGGCATACTCAGCAGCAAGGCAAGAGCAGGCACCGGCGCCTGTCTTGGCCAATCCAATGTTTTTGGCAATGCCATGTTGTGCTTGGTCATTCGTCTGTTTTGTTGGAGGCCTGAGCGAACAGCCGGGGTCCCGTCTATATCGGCCGTGCATTATAGATCACCGCGTCGTGGGGATGTAACCAGGATGATCCGGGACCGTATTATCGGTCAGGGATCATCGCCGAAACCGTCAACATTTGCCCCCGGGTGCTGTGCATACGAAAGAAGAGATAGCGGCAGAAATTAAGAGACAACGGGGACTCGACTTATTCGAGGCCAATGCCATTTGTTCCTGAAGCCCTGGTCACCGCCACAACTGGCCTTGGCGACATCGGCAATCCCTGCAAGATCTTTTGCGCTTAACAGCTGACCTCTGGTGCCAGTCTGACCTACGACTACCATACAATGTTCCTTACCCGGAGTGGTATACTCTGTACTGGGTTTGGGATTGGCCAAGTGCCCCTGATGATGATGACTCACCGTCCTGGGCACCAGAAATCTACACAAGTTGCATGGATGTGTCTTTATAATCTGCAGTCGCACGTGGTGACTGATTTTGAGCCAGATGTGCATGGGCCTGCTCAACTGACGATTGAATGGAGTCAATGGCCCGTACATGAACTTGCCTAAAGACTCATTAGTGGCTATCTCAGTTGCTCGATATCGGTCTCACTCACCATGGCCATCGAAGAAAGGACCGCCGAAGTAATCCGTTGCGTTGTTACACATATCTCCTTTGGCATTCGGGATATGCGGTTCCCAATACCAGTGTCGCATCTCTCTTTGTCGCTGTAATAACACTGTAGGTACTGGGCCAATTAGTGAAATCATCTCCGCTAGATGATGTGCGGCGCTGTATTCTTTGATGTTTGGTGTGTTCGCGGGTCAGCCGAGAAACAGTTCCCGGCCATTAAGTAAGTCCCATAACTGCAAGGAATTAAAACATAAGCCTGGAAGTTTGGAAAAAATATCAGACCTACCATGATTCCGAAGTTCCAGATATCGGCGCTATATGACCAACTTGTTCCAAGTAGAACTTCAGGTGCATGGCAATGATTGGGCTGTATTGGATGGAGGAGCGGCACTCCACCATCTCCCCGTTGTGCTAGTCCAAAGTCTGCAATCTTGGGAACTATATTTTGGAGATGTTCTTCTTGAAGATCACCAAAATCATTATGGGAGAGATAGATAGCATCCCCACGAATGTTCTTGCGGGGCATTGGGTTTACTGATTGACTTTTAATGAATCGCTTGATGACCGAGGGATGCTCAAACGCCATGAGAATGTTGTCAAGCTTGAGATCCAGATAGCCATGATCAGTAGGGCTCTATTGTAGAACTGCCTCTGGAAGCCGGATACCAGTGTGCACAACGTGACGATCGGTATGCAGATAGTCGAGACCATGCAGCATGCACCGAATGTAAAGTTTGAACAGCGGGAGCGTCGAAGGCGTTATCCTTCCAGCAGAAAGTCGCCGCTTAAACAGCCATAATGGGTCTCGCATTGGCTCAAACACCAAGCAGATATGTTGTCCGTTGGGAGACTGAATGGTGAAATCATCGACGGCAGTGACTAACAAGTCGTGACCCCGGTGCTTTTTGAATCGCGACTAGGTAGTGGTAAGATGATAAGTTGGAGCTAGGCTAATAAGGAAAGAGAATAGCGCTTATAGTCTAATTAACTTTGCGAAACTCCCACATACGACCATAGCCGCCAGCCAAATCTGGATCCCGTCTGATCTCCGCTAGATAATCTGGTGAGCGCTAGATTAGTAGTTGAGTCGGTGACGATCAGCGAATACCTAGTGTTGTATGTTTTTCTTTTTAAGAAGATTTTTTTTTCCCCAAAAAGTACCGCAGAGGTTAATACGTGACCGGTCTCAATTTTGATCTTCTTTTCGAGTTTCAAAATCCCCGAATGCCACGTCCCCTTGGACAAATCAACACGTCAGAATGCGTACGTTGCTTTTTTACCCACAATCAAAATTGTCATGAGCCGCGCAAAAATGGCCGCCTACTCACGAGTCACGAGCATTACTGACTAAACTGAGCCAAGTTCGTGTGTGGTTCGTGATTGACCATCTGGGCGATGATACAAACATGAAAAAAAAAATTGAGTTTGACCTCGCGGTTTTCGCCTCACTGTGACAATGGGGTTAACCGAACCTTGTTCGGATCCCGCGAAATTTACACACTTTTTCTGACATTGCGCGTCTACGTGACACAGTCTGTCTCCCCAGACCTCGACGGACGCTGCAGCAATCCTCATCCCACAACCTTGTTGCCTCGCTTTGACTTTTTTTGCGCGTTCGCACCATCCCGTCAGTGAAAATAAGCTGATGGGGAGCCTGATGGTCGCTAGGACAATGCGGCAGCGCCTGAAGTTAAAGTATGTGTGTGCTTCCCGGACTGCGGCATAGAGGGCATCTTGTTCTGACGAGTAAACATGGTTTACTGCTGTCTCGTTGAGCAAAAGATGCAACAAGTTTTCTCGTCGCCGCGACGCTGCGCAAGCAAGAGACTAGCATTTTATAGTTTGGCTAGAAACACTGCAGCTGAACTATACATACCACACTGACCACAGTATTGAACGAGGAGTTGCCTCTCACAGGGCTATGCTACTTCCCTTCCCAACTTCCTGTGCCCTCGTACTCACTGTTACTGTCGCATGATGTAGATTCTTTTTGAAGTACCAAGACAGTCTTTTTTGTTGTTGCTGTTCACACTCCGGTAAGATTCTCCCCAGAGATAAGTTGCTTGCATAGACCAGGGGGCGAAGCTACCGGTGTTCTGCATCGTTGGCATCTCATCTCAGTCTCATCTCAGCCTTGAGCTATTCAGTTTTTATTCATGGAAAACATTGTCCTTAAGACTGACGAGAGGCAGCGTCACCATGAAGAGGCCGCCCGCCATTATCGCGATGTTGTCCGTTGCCGGATCAGCAATCGCTCTTCCTTTCACCACGAGCGGCGTGGACGTCGTCTCGACTGCCATTGCCGCCGCCGCCGGCCCTGCCAATTCAAGGCCGAGTCCCCCTCGAGCCCTTCCCCAGAACGCATCCGAAAGGGCCTTGCAGTTCCAACCCCTTTTGGACTACGACTCGGACAGTTGCTACAATGTCCCCGCCATTGATGCCCAAGGGAACCTGGCGCAAGGCCTCAAGAGTACCTACCAGAGCAACACGAAGTATTGCCGAGACGAAGAGGATCTGGATAACCAGAATGTCTACGTCCGAGAAAGGTGCAACAATGGCTGGTGTGCGTACATGTAAGCCACAACATGGGCATCCAGACGGACATCCCCGGTCCTTCAAGAAATGAGGAATAGAAAACTGACAGTAGAGCTGCCACATAGGTACGAGCACTATTTCGAGAAGGATGTCGGGATAGAGCACGTCGCCGGCATAGCATCAGGCCATCGACATGAGTGGGAAAATGCCGTCGTTGTCGTCAGGCAAGACGAGGATCTTCCCAGGCTCGTGTCTGCGTCTGCGCACGACGGTTACAATACCCGGGAGCCGTTGCGAGTTCGCTTCCAAGGTTAGTGCTCATCTCGGACGCGCTCTGCAGTCATCAACTACCAGTTGGAGAAGGGCATGATTGCTGACACGGGTGGATTCGCACAGATGGCCATGCCAAGATCGTCTATCACAAGCACGGCAGTGGAACGCACGCATTGCGGTTCGCCAATGCCTGGGACGAGAATATTGAGAACGATAGGGGTATCTGGGTGCGAGGTGCTCTTGTGGATTGGAATGGGTTTCCTTCCATCAAGCTTCGTGACCGAATGGTCCAGGCATTTAACGGTACTGGTACCCAACCCAAAATTGCTGATGCTCGTTTCGGCGCATACTTGGCGAAGGCTATCAGACATAGAGTGAGTGTGAGTCCTGCTTGCCGTGGTGGTTCGTGATGCTAACCTGATTTACAGATCCCCGAATTCGATCCTTTCTTGGAGGGTTGAAAGCGTCCTATAAGGCAGGGCCTTGCAAGAGCAAGAGGTTGGGGTTTTTTTTTCAACACCGGTTTCCTTAATTTTGGTTTCTTGTGGTTTTTTCTTGTCTCTACGGGTTTTCTTATGTTATCAGAAAGGACCGCATAGTATAGACTGGGTCAAGGTTGGAGTTTTTCTTGGCTCTTCTTTTCTGACCACATTGTTAAATTGCTTCCTTTTGCTCTTTTCAGAGTCGCCGAGATTGAAGCCCCCTTGCAGCCCCCAGTCGATGAACACGCTCCTTGTAGTCCCCGGGGGGGGGAGGCGTGCTAATGCCTTAACGTTCGGTTTTGACTTGACTCTGGTGTCTTGTTGGGACTATGGCACTCGAATAGTGCTTTGTCAATAGACGATGAGGGAAAGATACTCCCTGTTGATTCAATGTAATGAGGGCAAGGATTGCAAAGAAAAGCTTCATAAACTAGTGACACTAGGTCGTAGGACTCCTTTTTGCAGCCATGATCTATCTGCCAACAGATGCTACCCAAAGAGACTTTTAGGCCTTTCCTGAAGTTGGCCGTCCAGAACAACATCAACCTTTTCATTGTAGAAGCACAACAAGCCTGCTATGGCTGCACTCTCGTGAGTGGGATGTCTGTAGTACCACACCAGATTCTTGTGCTCTTGTCCATCCACTACTACGTGATGGTATTCGGCGTCTCCTTTGTAGGGACATTTGGTGATGAGCTCGCTCTTTCGCAATACTGTCGGGTCCACGGCCCCTGGAGATATATAATACCGCACAGGAAGGCCCGTTTCGTGGAGGTGGACAGATGACACAGCCTTGGCGAGGGTCTTGCCTTCAAGCTTGATCTCGACTGACCGCGACGATTGAAGTGTTTCTACACGCCGAAAGGGGTCTTTGGGGTGAACGTAAACTGGGACATCCTCTTCGAGCCATTGATCTATTAAAGAAATTATCAGTCAGCCCGACGAAATGAAATGTCGGAAATGGAGTAGAACAATCTTACCCATAGATCCGAACTCGAGTCGCACAAGTCCAGAAAGAGCGCCAAGGCTTCTATCATCGGTGAAGCGAATCACACGATCTGTCTTGCACTCTTTTGCTCCATTCCTCGCTGGGATCGTCACCTCGACAAGAGCAGCCCTCGCGACGCCCTCGCTTCGGATGAGCTGCGTGTCCCTGTAAGAGCAATGCCTGAGTTCGCTCAATGGGAAATAGAATTGTGGGTAGCCATCGTGCTCCCAAACGTGGACTGCTTTGATAGTGTCCACAATGGTCGCATTATTGTGAATCACCCGGACACGCCGAGATGCTGGGTGTACCTTGCGAGGGCCATTCGTGAGTATATAGCTGGCCAGATCGGCAAGACTATCCGAGGTGTGAGCAATAGCACAGCACAGAGGGGAACCAACAAGAAGCTATTTGTCGATGACAGAGGTACCTGGGTAGGTAAACGGCAGAGGGTATGCTTACTTTGATCCCAATGCCCCTGGTCTAGACATTGTGTTTTCCCTTAAGCGCGATGTTCGGGTCTTGGAAACAATGTTGAGTTCTGCGTAAACGCATGTAGCTGGTGAAAGAAGTGATGAAACATGGGGAGATCGAGTTTAATATGACAGTTCATGTTTGACATTTGGATGCCATGTCTGGGGCACGTCTGGGGCATGTCTGGGATGTGCGGAATTAGCAGGCACACACCCTGCATCCGCTACCTGAGCCATGTCGGCCCTACTCCGCAGGGGTCGATCGCTCATTTGCTTGGCCTTCATGACGCAACTGGTCCATGCTCGTTCGTGGTGCGAGGCCTACGAGGCAGTGCGTTTCTGTATCCGCAAGGCGCTCCTCGACATGTGCGTCGTTTGACCCAGGCGTTTCGACTGATTTTTCGCGTGGCGCGGGATCGCACCGCCAGGCAACCATGTCTGCCGATTTCGCCATGTACAGAATCTCATTGGATGGCAACAAGGTGTCCGTTGTGAAAGGAAAGCCAGTACAACAGGCAAACAGTGGAACGGGAAATTTTGATCAAGTGGTTTTGATGAGGAAGGATGTTTGTCTAAGAACTAAAACGTGGCAGGTGGCAGGTGGCAGGTGGGGGTCATGGAGCTCTGCTGGCTCCTTCTTCAAACGTTCAGTGACAATCTCCGTCTTGCACTTGAAGTGGCCAGCCTGTCCTTATCAGTTTGTCACTCGGCAGACAAACATTATGTGTCTCGTCTCTGGACTCCCCTGCTTCCATGTAAGTGAGGTGAAGGAGAATACTCATGAATACAAACTTGTCTCGGGGTCCATCTTGCAATTACACTGAGAAGACCGCCGAGGAACGAACGAAATTCGTCCACGTCGCTGCGTCATGTGAGAGTTGTTCATTGTCCGCTGTGGATTCTATGCGCCCACTTGAGCAACGTCGCCATCTTGTCCAATCAACAATTGTACGGATCAAATCATGACGATTTGCCCGCCCGCATGGGAGCATCGCATTCCTTCTCCAGATCACACAGTACGGCCTCTGTTCTACGCATATTATACATCAGCAAGCATCGTCAAAGCAAACAAGACTACATAATAAGGATACTTTCATTGCTACAAGTGGTGGCGGTCTTCATCAGTTGCGCGATTTGCGGTTCCGTACTACGTAGTTCCAGCCTCGTATTGTGCGGTGCCGTTGGTATCTTGACATCAAAAATACTTCCCTTGTGGGCAAACATTTGGTTATATCGGTGGAACTCAGCGACAACTACTAGTACGAGTAAGATCACAGGCATGCACTGCAAAAGACCCATCAACAAGAGTGATGGTACAGTTCCCCCCGAAAGAATCTATCATACACATCTCCGTCGGAAGACTGACGTGTCAGGTCGTGCAGTGGCTGCATGAACTCACTCGAAGGTAAGATTCATTATTGTTCAAAGCATGTAAGAAAACGTACATCAGGCTGTGCCTCACGGCACGTCCATTGGACAATCTACGCGGAAGATACTCCGGGACGTTGGGGAGGCAGGCAGGTCTCCAGCCGAGCCTAGCCCGTGACAAAGTGTTTCGATGGGCATCCTTTTGTAGACCCATTGTTTTTGGAAAGCAATTCCTATGCCTAGTTATTTATATTACAATAAAGTTACATCCGAAGCTTTTTTCGGTGAGATTCGACTTTGTCCATAACAGTAACTGCAAAACCTGTTAGAACAATTGCACTTATCAAGGCAGGCAGGTACTGCCACCCTACACCTCGATCGGTATTAACATCAAGGGCTTCATTAAACCACCTCGTTCGCTGATGACAGAGAATTACTACGGCTGCAGCCGCGTTCAAATTAAGAAAGGCAATTATTAGGGACAGATATTCAGCCACTCTAGTTCTGAATTAGTGTTAATGTTTAGATTGAATTAGAGGTTTATGAAATAACACCCGAAAGTTTCCGACTTTCAAGCAGTTCCAAGTGACCTGGGGGCTGCTGCCCGACAAGCAGCATAAGCGAGTGAAGTAAGTAGTCGATCCACCACTCGATGACCATGGGCATCCACCATCAATGAGCGAGTCCCTGAGGAACCGCTTATTGACGGGAAGGATCACGTAGGGCTGACAGTGACACCTGTTCCCGAAGTCTATGCCGACGTCGCATGACATCCGTGATCGTGCGGGTCGGTTAGCTGTTTGGCCTACGAGCGGTGTATGAACTTGAACGCAATCGAGATGCCTCATCGGCTCAGTCCAGTACACGAAACTGCCCCACGAGAAATTCAAATTCAGTTTCACATGGTCCGCAAACAGTTTGCTTGTTGGTGAGTGCGGAGATACCAATTTTAGTGGAGCTGCGATGTGTCGGGCGGCCCTCGTACCGGACGGACATAAAATGTTAATGATTGCTATCGACTTCCATACTCCGTAAAAGTTGGGTGTTGAGGGTCAAATAACTATTGTCCTATTGAACGCCAAGAGATACTTATTTGATTGATCATTGAACTGGGTGCGGGTTTCACGACAGCATATATGCATTGTCATGTCCAATGTCCAACCAAGTCTTGGTTGAATTTGCGGTTGCTCGGGTGAATTTTTTGTTGAGCCACTTCAGCAGCCTGTGACTATTATGGGGAAATTGTACAACAGACTTACGATTGAAGAGCCCCCAAACGCGGTTGAAGCTACTCTGTGGTCGTACGCCTCTCGCCCAGTTAACAATTCCTCACCTGATCTGGAACGGTACACTGGCTGGTTTGTTGAGGGATATTTTTGATCTACGGAGTACCATACAAATGGGCGACCAAATGGAGCACTAGCGTCAACAACATCTGTTATCGCCAAGGCTCCGAGTGCTCAGGGCATCGTCCTCCCGTTCTGAGTTGTTTCTGAACGATGCGGTCGAGCGGCAATCGCTGTGTCAATGTTGGGCAATGGGCTTGAGCCCCATCTGGAAAACAGAAGATCGTGACCCGCTGCAATGGAGCGTTTGGTCCATCCAAGCGCTCCGTAATCCGTAATCCGTACTCCGTACTCCGTACTCCGCAATTGCTCGATGACCTTGGGCGGGCCTGGAAGCCGCCTGTCTGGATGAGGTGAATTATCGAACGTCACGGGTAAAGAAAGCCGATGTAGGGCGGACTTTTCCACCATAAAGGATGCAGACAACTTTAGACAGAAACAGATGGGGTTGTTTTGTATGTGTTATGTGTCACAAGCCGAGCAGGTCCTGAAAACAATCTGTGCGACCGTGGTGGCTCAACCTGCTGCGACACCCGTCGAAAGTGAAAGCACCAGACCAGACCGGACTGGCCTGCCCCTCCCCCTCCCTTCTCTCGAGTGCCACCCGCCAGCTCTTTCCCTCCATGTTGTCGGACAACCTCAACATTCAAGGCTTGGAAAAAGCATACCAGACAGATCACAATGCGTTCGTCGCTTGTTACCAGCGGCCTTGGGTCATTTCGATCGGCTGGCCACAAAACACCATCGACAGCTATTTTTCAAGCACCTTGGACGGCAGCAAAGACCATCTCTCGCCCGTCTTTCCAGTCCATAGCTCGCACTGGCGCCACACTCGTGGACACGCCCACGGCTACGCATGACCAACCTCAAGCAGTCGAGAACTCGGCCAGACAGGCAAATGCGGCGAAAATCTTGAAAGATGCCGTGTCTGCTACAGGTCCTCGACAGAATTGGACGAGAGAAGAAATCTCTGCCATTTATTATCAGCCATTGCTAGAACTGGCGCATCAAGCTGTAAGTCAACTCGGGACGACAGCCCCACCTCTGCAAGACGACGCTTGAAATGAGGGTACAGAGAACCGACCGTACAGGTCTGAACTAACATGACATCAATTCCTAGAACTTGGTTCACCGTCGATATCACGCCCCCGGCGAAGTCCAACTCTGTACCCTCATGAATATCAAGACCGGCGGATGTACCGAAGACTGCTCCTACTGCGCCCAAGCCACCCGCTACCAGAAAGGCACAGGTCTGGAAGCCAAGCGAGTTGAGACAGTTGAGTCTGTTCTGGCGGCTGCGAAGACGGCCAAGGAAAATGGAAGCACTCGTTTCTGCATGGGCGCTGCATGGAGAGACATGCGCGGTCGCAAGAACAGCTTGAAGAACATCACTGAAATGGTCAAAGGCGTCAAGGCCATGGGCATGGAGGTGTGCGTGACGTTGGGAATGATTGATAACGAGCAAGCCAAGCAGCTCAAGGAGGCTGGGCTGACGGCCTACAACCACAATGTTGACACGAGTCGGGAATTTTATCCCAATGTCATTACAACGAGATCCTACGATGAACGCCTCAAGACCTTGAGCCACGTCCGTGACGCAGGCATCAACGTGTGCTCTGGTGGCATCTTGGGCTTGGGCGAGTCATCAGAGGATCGGGTGGGCCTTCTTCATACCGTCTCTACGCTGCCATCTCATCCAGAGAGTTTCCCCGTCAATGCCTTGGTGCCTATCAAGGGAACGCCACTGGGAGACACCACGCCCATTGCCTTTACGAGCATGCTGAGAACGATTGCGACGGCGCGACTCATCATGCCTGCGACCATTATTCGAATTGCTGCAGGAAGAAAAAGCATGTCGGAAGAAAAGCAGGCGTTGTGCTTCATGGCAGGCGCAAACGCCATCTTCACAGGCGAGAAGATGTTGACAACGGATTGCAATGGATGGGACGAGGATAGCGCCATGTTTGGGCGATGGGGCTTATCACCGATGAAGAGCTTTGGCAAGAAAGCCGTTGTGGGTGCAGGAGATGTTGATGCCGCCAGGGTGTAAGTAATCACGGTATAACAATTGGAAACAAAAACACGCTGGACTTACGGCATGATTTTATGTTCAATAAAGAAAAAAGATGGAAAGCCAAGGAAAACAGTTAGAATTATCGTCTATTCTATAATTTACTCAAAATACTTATGGGGGCTTCTCCAATTTTTGCTGGAGTCACAGTCGGCTCCTGCGGCATTTCTTCAAACCTCGTAGCCGAATCACCGTCAAGTTGGCTCTGAAGCCACTCCTCAATTGCCAGACAAAGTCCGCGCACCTCGGCGACTGTATTCGCAGCATGAAGGCAAAGCCTCACCCTGTCCGTCCCCTCAGGCACAGTTGGAGCCACAATCGGCCGAACCATGTATCCGCGTCTCTGGCAGTGCGTGGCCAGGCTCCTCGCACGACCTGAAAATAGAGGAATGATGGGTGATTCAGGCGGCGCAGCATTGACGCGAAATAATTGCGGTGGTGGATTGTGCTTTTCCGATAGAGCCGCGAGCAATTGATGTGTTTCTTCCATGAGCGACATCAAACTCTTGAAGAGCGGAGCACCGTTGCCTGTTCCGAGGTAGTCGTAGACGGTCTGAATGGCCGCGAGCATGGGGAAACCCATGGCCGTGGTGTATATAAGACTGCGTGCATAATTGATCAAGTACGATCGAGTGGTGGGAGAACACAGCACAGCAGCTATTGTCAGCCCCAGTTAGCATGCGGGATGCGTCATCCTCGAGCGATCATGCATCTCCGAACAGATGGTGTAGCTTACCTCCCGCACAGCCCATGGCCTTGCCGAACGTGTGTACGCGAGCCCACACCCGATCTTCGAGTCCCAACTGACTCACTAGACCGCGCCCCTGTTCTCCCAGCCAGCCCGTGGAGTGAGCCTCGTCCACGATGATGTAGCCGTTCTTTCGGGGAAGATGACTCTCCACACAGTCGACGATGCTTCGCAGCGGAGCGACGTCCCCGTCCATGCTGTACACCGCCTCCACGGCAATGAAGATGTTTTTCACTCCACGAGCTACTTCATCGCCGTCTTTTCCTCTCCTCAACCCCTCCAGCACCTCTCCTAGACTCTGCAGTGTAGACCCCGTCGGCACATCAGCACCTTTGACGCAATTGTGCGCGAATGGGAGCGTCCTCGCTCTGCTCAATCTCATCCCATCGTGAACACTAGCATGGACCAGCTCATCGTGGACCACCACGTCACCGGGCTGCGGGGCGCAACCAAACAGTCCCGTGTTGGCCTCGAATCCGGAGTTGAACAGCAGGGCGGCTGGCGCACCGTGAAAGGCCGCGATGCCGGATTCCAATGTCTCTGCCAGGACCGTGTTGCCGTCCAGGAGGCGTGAGCCGCACGATCCCAATGCGAAACCACCTTGGGAGCTGGAGCTCTGGAGAAGCGAAATGTACCGTGATTGTATATCGGGGTGACCAGAGAGGGATAAGTAGCCGTTGGATGAGAAGTCGACGATGCCGGCGTCGCGGAGGGTGAGTCTGCGCAGGCGGTTGTGGCGCTCTCGGCGGGCGAGCAGGGAGACGTAGGTCTTGTCCAGGGCGCTCTCGGAGTTGGTCATGATGCAGACGGAGTCGATTGGCTCATTTCCAGGGCCGGAGAGCGGCTGGGTAGAGCGGTACGATGGAACGAGGAGGAGCAAGGAAGCTTATGAGAGAGTACTGTGAGTTGGCCTGGATTTCCGCTCAGCCAGTGCGGTGCTAGCATGGCCCTTGTTGGCTCTCTCTGGCTTGGATGAGAGGTCGAGGGTGAATTATTATGGAGTCTGCGGAGCATGGACTGCGTGCGTGCGCCTCACGATTTGACGCTGTCTGGTGCATGCACATCCTCTTGAATCTGGTGAAGCGTTGCTGTTCCAGGTTGCTTGTTGGCCATGTAGCCATGAAAGTCTGGGCCGTGGGGAATTTGAAATTACCCGTGGCATGGGGCCAGCCGGGTGGGCCAGCCATGTTTAGCCGAAGACAGAATAAAAAAAAAAAACCGCGGCCGGCTGGCCTCAGCTGGCAGCCTGCAGGTGCACAACTGGTGGGCTCCACCGGGTTCCCCTTATCCACTCGTCTGTGGACCCAACCAAACACCACAAAACACGCGCTCGAGCAATCAGCAACGCCGGATTTGTTCGACACCGCGTTTGAGATTATCGGAGATGATCGGTTGGCATCGACGCTCACAACATTGAACCACGATGAAGTCGCCGTTCGCCTCGCTGCTGTGGCGCTCGCTCCGCGTGTATCAAGTGTTCGGGGCGAACACGGATGTTGGCAAGACCATCTTCACGACATTGTTGGCCAGAACCGCGAAGAAACAGTGGAAGGATGAGCACGTCACTTTTTTGAAGCCTGTGTCGACGGGTGCAGGAGATGAAGCTGATGATCGGTGTGAGTCGTTCTCATATCCATGCCATTTGGGGCAACTCCAACTAACGAACTGACACAGATGATTTGATAGAAAACCACCCGGTGTGAAGGTCTTCGGATCTTGTCTAATGATATCATGAGCAGACACATAGCTCGCTTCGCACCTGGTGTATCTCGCAGCACACTTTATCAGTATGACATGCCGTGCAGCCCGCACACTGCAGCTCTGGCTTCGGGCAGAGTACGTCGCCGACTTGACCAATCCAATGAGATAACGTAGCTGAACACGGGCTGAACTAATGCTGTCCTGGCAGCCCATTCCATCTGACGAGGCTTTCCTAGCCAAATGCCGCGCCTTCGCCACCCAGTGCGCTGCCAAGGACAATGGCTGGCTGTTCATGGAGACAGCCGGCGGCGTCCACTCCCCTGGACCATCGGGCAAGACCCAAGCTGATTTGTATATACCACTACGTGCGCCAACATTGCTCGTGGGTGATTCCCGCCTGGGCGGCATCTCACAGACGATATCTGCATTCGAGTCCCTCCGGATCCGCGGCTATGATGTCGAATCAGTGTTGCTCTTCAAGGACAACACGTACGAGAACTATCGGTATCTGGCCGAATATTTCAAGGACAATTACGACATCCCCGTGAGCAGTTTATCCGTGCCACCCAAGCGCGATGAAAGTCCGCAAAAGGACGAGGAAGCCATGCAGAAATACTACGAGCGAAAGGATTGTGAGGAGATCACGAGACAAGTTTTGGAGTTGTTGCATGTGAACCACAGTAACCGCCTGTCCGCATTGGACTCAATGGCTACCAAGGCAAGCCAGCATATCTGGTACCCCTTCACACAACAAAGCCTGGTTGGTCCGAAGGAAATCATGACAATCGACTCTGCACACGGTGACTACTTTCAAACACTCGCGCCGTCAGCCCAGGGCAACAACACTTCCGCTGAAGCACCGGTGTTGCGATCATCATTCGATGCTTCTGCTTCATGGTGGACCCAGGGACTAGGCCACTCTAACCCAAAGCTCACTCTTGCAGCTGCCTATGCCGCCGGCAGGTACGGTCATGTCATGTTCGCTTCGGCCATCCACCAGCCTGCCATGGCTCTCGCCGAGACGCTCCTCAAGGGCATGCAGAATCCCCGTCTGAGCCGCGTATTCTACTCCGACAATGGCAGTACCGGCACAGAAGTCGCTGTCAAGATGGGACTTCGCGCAGCTAGAATGCGCTATGACTGGGACACGGATCAGAGACTAGGCATTCTGGGACTCAAAGGTGCATATCATGGAGACACCATGGGCGCCATGGACTGCGCCGAGCCGGGCATCTACAACGAGAAAATCGAGTGGTACGAAGGGAAAGGCTATTGGTTGGATTATCCCACCGTGCTCTGCAGAAATGGCGAATGGAGCGTTACAGTGGCGGATAGCCTCAGGGAGAGCTTTGGTTCCGGACGAGCCTATGCCACCTTGAATGACATATTCGATGTCGAGGCCCGTGAGGCATCAGGAGAGCATGTCATCTACGAAGATTACATAACCTCGACGCTGGAAACCCTCAGAGCCCAGGGCCGCAAGTTCGGCGCCCTGATGCTAGAGCCAATCATTCTCGGTGCAGGCGGCATGGAGTTTGTGTTAGTGCACCCTTTTCTACACCCTTTTCCACACCCTTTCTTGACTTGCCTCATACCGCCATTGCCATTTGTTATCAAAGGTTACTGACAAAGGTTTTCCGCTCACCCGTAGCGACCCCCTCTTCCAACGCACCCTAGTGAATGTCGTCCGCAGATCCCCCCATCTCTTCGGCACCGCGACACAGCCCACTTCCGCAGACGACCCCAATGAATGGTCAGGCCTCCCCGTCATCTTTGACGAAGTCTTCACGGGCCTCTATCGCCTTGGACGCTTTACGCCCTCCTCGTTCCTGGGCGTTCATCCTGACATCTCCGTCCACGCCAAGCTTCTCACAGGCGGTCTCGTGCCGCTTTGCACAACCCTCGCCTCGGAAAACATCTTCAAGATCTTCCTCAGCCCCGACAAGACGGATGCGCTGCTCCACGGGCACAGTTACACGGCGCACCCGGTCGGGTGTCAAGTGGCCCTGGAGTCCGTAAAAGAGATGCAAGGCATGGAAGAAAGGGGCGCATGGGACTGGGCTCGAGCACGGGGATGGAAGGGGTCGGAGGGACAGCCGCCGGAGCACAAAGTCGACGTGTGGTCCACGTGGCCGCGCGAACTTGTGGAAAGCTTGTCCCGGCTGACAGATGGCGTGATTGGCGCGTGGGCGTTGGGCAGCGTGCTGGCCATTCACCTGAGGGACTCGGCCGGCTCGGGGTACAGCAGCAACGCTGCTCTTGGTCTGCGGGAGAGATTAAACGCAGGAAGGACGGGCGGCGAGAGCGGCCCGTGGAACGTACACAGTCGGGTGCTAGGGAATGTTTTGTATGTCATGGCCAGCCAGGTCACGTCCGAGGAGAGCGTGAAGCAGCTCTCCGAGTTGTTGATGGAGAGCATCAACAAGGGGGCAGACAGACGCGCTTAGTGCGGTACCTCGGTGATTGAAATTTAATTTAATTCTTCCAACTAAAAAAAAATCCATCATGGGGGCCTTGCAAGCCCCGGGTATAGCAGCTAGCCTACCTAGTCCCTAGTCTCTAGATGATGAAATAAAACATCAACTTGAACCCCCCCCCAATTACATTCTCTGAGGAAGACACGGCATGCGCTACGCTACGCCCTCTTCTTCACAGGGGACAGAATCTTGCCACCCGCGGCCAGGAACATGTCGCGCACCATGCCGTGCATGTCCTGCCTCCTGAACAGATCGCTCAGCCACTCCGAGGCGACCGACGCGCCGCACGCGTCGTGGTGGCCGTGGTTGTGCTCCGCCTCGCCGCGCTTGCTGAAGCTGATGCCGAACGAGGGTTTCCAGCAGTTGTCCTGGCTGCGGGCGGCGCGGAGGCCGCAGATCTCCTCCTTCTTGCAGCCGCCGCGGCACGCACGTTCGGCTTTCCAGCCGCGGCTCTTGCGGGCCATGTACTCGTCGAAGAGGGAGTCGTCCCTCTCGAGCGCGGCCGTGAGGTTGTGCCAGAAGGAGGGGGACAGCTCGGCGGCCGGGTCGGTCAGCGGGGGGGACACGGCGCGGCCGTAGGCGTCCTTGGCCGAGTAGTACTTTTTCCAGAGGGGGCCCGAGACCTGGTAGCCCGGGGTGTCCATGTCGGCGATGTAGGTCGTGGCGTCGAGGACGGCAAAGGTGTCCGGGTCGACGTCGTACACCCTGAACGAGGGGTGGCCCGACGTGGGCGTCAGGGACGGGCAGATGTACGACACGGCCCGCGCGTTGGCGTGCGACCGGTCGGCGTAGTCGGCGTAGCTGATCTGGAAGTGGTCGACGTGCGTGTGGCCGAAGAACATGGCCCTGATGGTCTTGGCGTACCGCTTGACGATCTGGTCGAGGTAGTTGGACCCGTTGGGCAGCGCGTCGGACACGCCGAGGGGCATGTGTCCGATGATGTAGACGTTCTCCCCGCCTCGCTCCGCGGCGTCGAGCTCCCTGACGAGCCACGCGAGCTGGCCGTTGGGGTCCCTCTCCAGCGTCCTCTGGTAGAGGGCGAAGTTGAGGCGGTAGTACATGTTGGTGTTGAGGGAGATGACGCGGAGGTTGCCCTTGGGGTACTTTGTCGAGTAGACGCCGGCGGCCCGGGCTTCTGCCACGGACGAGCTGCCGACCCAGCGGGACCACTCCTTGGCCAGACGGTCGTAAACCCATTGGGTATCGTTGCCGACGGATTGGGGCTTGAAAATGCTGGGCGGGTCGGCTTCGTGGTTACCTGCCGTTGCGTAGACGACGTCGATGTAGTTGTGCATGACTTGGTAGCTGTGCTCAACTAGAAATTTGTCATTTTGTTTAGCTGGGGGGTGTATGTGTGTGTGTGTGTGTGTGTAAGTGTGCGTGTGCGTGTGTAAGTGTGTGTGTGTGATGAAGCCAAGGGTAGCGATGTATGTTTTCTTCTTCTTGTTTGACGCAAAGCTTACTGATGTTTTCGTTGTATTCCCTGCTAGTATTGTACACGCCGTGGTCGACAATGTCGCCCGTGAACAGGGCAAACGCAGCGTCCGGGAACTCCTTGTTGATGTACTCGTACATGCTCTTCTCCAATGTCATGGGCGTGTCGCAGCTGTGGTCTCCAAACGGACCAGCCGGGCGACTCGTCTTGCCCGGGACATGGTCCTGGGGGGAGGGTCTGCAAAATCCAATGGCTCATCAGTCCCCATCCCATTCCTCAAGAAATGGATGTGTCTCTTTACCTGCAGCAAGTGGGCTTCTTGCATTCGGCGCTGGCACCCTCCTTGTACAAGGGATCGATGTGAACATCCGAGTACTGGATGACCTGGAGCGGCTTCTTGCCGCCAGCAACACCTTTGCTTCCGGCAGCAGCGGCAGCAGCAGAGCTTGTTTCCGATGACGGAAAGGGCACCGCCCACGCGTCCGCCTCGGGCACGTCGCATAATCCAAGGAACGAGATGCAGAACTGGACCGAGGTCGGCGAATTCATTTCCATTGTGCGGAGAATGGACCTGAGGATCGGTGCCTCGCGCTCGACAACTCCATCGCAGAGTTGCTGGTCGAATTTCTAATTTTTTTTTTCCCCCTGTGAGTTGGAATACATCTAGGATGGAGAAATCAATTTCTGGACACGATGGAGCTGTGACGAACGGTACTATTGACGCAGAGCTGCTTCCCGAGGATGCTAAATGCTTCGTCGCCCTTTGCAAGAAAGCTCTTTGCCATTGTAAGGACGAGCTAACGAAAGCGTTAGCTGGCTGGTGTGCCAATTTGGTTGACGGAGATGCCGAGGGACAAGCCATGATGAATATGGGAAAGGAATGCCACAACTCACATGACAGTCGTCGCACGTCTTCAAAGACGACGCAAGGGCACCCACTCCGGCATCCGTCTCGCCCGCCGGCGTCCGGGCCTCCAGTGACCTCGGCATCTCCCCGTGGCCCGGTCCGGCCGCCGCGGTGACGGCCGGGCACGCGGCCAGTGCCGTTAACACGGCAGGCAGGCGCATTTCTGTTCTTTGTTTCTAGAAGAAAAAAAAAGACAAGGGGAACAAAAGGTGACGGTAGGAGCAAGTGGATGCCTGTTGCATCTGGAGAGGGCAGACTGTCAAGGGAAAGGGGATGGGCCGAGAGCAGCATGGCAAATCTTGCCGTCTTTAAAGCTTTTGCTTCTGCCATGGTTAGGGACAGACGGCGTCTGATTGATCCATGATGGGCAATGGGCGCGCCTGACTGACATGATTTTAAAGTTGACATTTGGACTGACAGACGGACGGACCTACGATTCAGCCAACCAAGGCGTCCCATTTGCCCGCCCCCCAACCGCCATGAACCTTCTTCTGCCCCCCGTGGTGGGCTGTGGGCTGCCACAATGTTGCACGGATATATCAGGGGGATAAGAGCAATTTTATGTCGTGGCGTGGCCGCGCCCAATTCTACAGCGCGGGGTGGAAACATTCCCAGATGTCTTGCGGGGGTGCGGCTGATATATATATATATATATATATATATCAATCCAAATACTCAGAGTAGGTGAGTCCGTTGCATGCGAGCCTGTCTTGGCCTTTGAATCAGCTGCATGTCCCCCCTTGTCTTTTGGCTGATTTCTTGACCAAATTTTTCTTCCTGATCGTGGCTGTAAGGTGGAATAGTAGCGTGTAGATGTTTGGCATGGAGAGCGGGCCTGAGTTGTATGGCGGTGCTGTAGTCCGCCACCGAAGCTGAGATCAGGTCATTTTGAGGGAGAGAAGTCACATGGGCCCTCGCTTCATTGATGAGAGTTCATCGTGAAATGTACTAACGAAGAGGCGCTTCCATTTTTAGCCCTTCATCCGCGTCGGTGATGGGAGCCGCGATATGATTGCGTAGGTGGATGGTATTACGGCAGGACTGTCTGGTAGAGAGGTGCTCGTCCCGTGTTGATTGGTCACGACCCCCTCTAAGCGACATTCGGACATGCGTGTTTGCTCACAGCATGTGGCCGTGTTCCCCAGAGTCCTGACGGTGACGCTGCCTGAATATTGGCAATGGCTAACTCTGCGCTGAGCCGCGATTTGCGACACGACTACAACCTCAAAGTTGCTACGATAAGAAGGTCGTTCGTTGCCAAGTAACTGGCATTGTAGCAGGAGAAGGCGTACAGGCACTAGAGCAAAAGATCTCGACAAGCTCTTGGAGAGTGACAACCCCCCCACCCGTGCTTGCGATCTAGATGTAGGTGCATACTTGCAGGCAATGGAGGCATACTGACTGGCACAAACGAATAGTAGCGCCGGATCTGGATCATGTCTGATCTCGAACAGTCGATCCCAACGTTTTTGTTGATGTGACAGAGTACATCAAGTCGAATTGGAGAGTGTCCAAGAGTAGTGGCCAAATCGTGTACTCTTGTGGCACTGAACGCTACCCAATACTCTGTCAACACTATATTATATTGTCTTTCAACCGACTCGTCGTTTGCCATGACGAGGGCTCTTCTGCTGAAGCGTCGGCTCGTCCCAGCTCATTGACATCGACTGAACACCTAGTAGTGCAATTGTTAGCCATGTTTGAAGAGACACGGGGAGTGGAACGAATGTACTTCCGTGAGAGCGGCTGTAGCGGCGGCCATTGACAAGGGTGATGACTGATAAGTTGTGACTGTTGGATAAAATAGATTAGCCCGCATAGCCTCAGTCCTACCCAGGGTGCGCCATCTAATTTCTAGCCTATTGGTTCTCTCATTAGCCATCAGGTTGTAAGCCCGGCGCTTCCGCGCAAAAAAAAAAAAAAAAATTGCATCGAGAATGTTGGGGGAGAATGGTGGGTGACGACGGAAGGGAAGGAGCGATCGTGGCGGCGGCAGCGATGCATTCGACGCTGGATGGTGACGACTTTATGATCGCGCGCGCACCTTGAGTTGCGAGAGACACAAAACATGCTACTCATACGTTCAAATGGCCTTACTAAATTAGTCCATATGTACGTCCCTAGTACATATGTACGGACGTCACGGAATCCAGCGTGTATGCGAGCCAGGATTTTTGCCGGGAAGCCAACCCGACTTTATTTGCCGTGCAACCAATCAGGGTGGCATCGGGACAGCAACGACGAGGCCAACCCGGCCTTCGGATGAGCGACGCATTCAACGTGACACCAAACAGCTCCTCGACGGCTTGCCGATGGCCAGTCCCGAGCTTCCGGACAGTTCTGCTGGCTTGTGGGGGGGGGCTCGGGTTCGTAAACCGCCAACCCTCATACGCTGGTCTGGCGTGCGATGCTGGCGTGCGATGCTGGCGGTTATGCTACCAACATATAAAGCTCAGACAGAACCCCCTACTATCAAACAAGCTTGCTTGCTTTCCAGACCGTCTGTCTATCCTTGATTACCCGACGACCCAGTCCACCAATTCAAACCGAACAAACCGAACAAACCAAGACACTGAGCTCCGGTTGCCAGTAGTATGGCGCTGTTGGAGTACCTCCTGTCACCGTGGGCAATACCGGCTGTCATCGGCCTGGTTGCTTTTTCCTACCTGTTTGATTATTTCGTCACCTTTGGGCCGTTGCGAGGGATCCCGGCTCCGTTTGGCGCACAGTTTTCGTATCTCTGGTTGCTTGGCGTCAGTCGGCGTGGAGATCGCTACAAGACGGTCGATCAATACCACGCCAAGCTCGGCAAAGTAATTCGCATCCAGCCCAACCATGTCAGTATTGCTGACGAAGAGGCCATTCCCGTCGTCTACGGCCACGGCAACGGGTTCCTGAAATCGTGCGTGAGACCCATCAGCCCGCTGCTACATTGTTCAGCAATCCATTCGCGTCTAGTCAATTTAACCTCGCATCTTGCAGTGAATTCTACGATGCTTTCGTGTCCATGTGCCGCGGCCTGTTCAATACGCGAGACAGGATGCAACATTCGCGCAAGAGAAAGATGGTGTCGCACACCTTCTCAGCCAAATCCATCGTCCAGTTTGAGCCTTATATCCATGAGAACCTGGTCTGCTTCGTCAAACAACTCGACAAGCTGATCGACGAGAGCTCGCAGAGGACCAGCGATGGCAGCAAGGAGGCGCACATTGACTCTCTACCGTGGTTCAACTTTCTGGCCTTCGACGTCATCGGCGACCTGGCCTTTGGAGCTCCATTCGGCATGCTTGAGAAGGGCGCGGATGTCGCCGAGATCAGGTCCTCTCCCGATAGCCCCCCCGAGTACGCGTCGGCGATTGAGATTCTCAACCGGCGTGGCGAGGTAAGCGCAACACTCGGGTGCTACCCGCAGCTGAAACCCTACGCGAAATGGCTTCCCGATCCCTTCTTCAGCAAAGGGCTGGAAGCCGTTGAGAATCTTGCCGGCATCGCCATCGCCCGGGTCAAGGCTCGCGTGGAAAACCCTCCGGCTGTGGGGCGCAGTGACCTTCTTGCTCGGTTGATGGAAGGCAAAGATGACAAGGGAGAGCCTCTCGGGCGCGTAGAATTGACCGCCGAGGCCTTGACTCAGCTCATCGCCGGGAGCGACACCACGTCAAACACCTCCTGCGCTCTCATGAACTATCTCGTCCGAAACCCACGCGTTCTCGAGAAACTACAGAGAGAGCTCGACGCAGCGATTCCCGAGGGCGTGGACGTACCGACGTTTGACATGGTCCGCGATCTCCAGTATCTCACGTGGGTCATTGACGAAGCTCTCCGCCACCACTCCACCTCTAGCATCGGACTGCCTCGCCAGATCCCCCCGGGCTCCCCGGGCATCACCTTCCGCGGGCACTACTTCCCGGCCGGCACCGTCCTCAGCGTACCGACCTACACGATGCATCATTCAACGGAAATCTGGGGAGACGACGCCGAGGAGTTCAGGCCGGAGAGATGGGAAAACGCCACCACGCGGCAGAAGAATGCCTTCATTCCATTCAGTCACGGACCAAGGGCTTGTATCGGCCGCAACGTGGCCGAAATGGAAATGAAGCTGATCCTCGCAACGTGGGTGAGGAGGTACGCCGTGACGCCCAGACAGGGCGAGATGAGGACCAGGGAAGGCTTCTTGAGAAAGCCCCTGCGGTTGGAAGTCGGGCTGTCTCGCAGATGAATGGCCGACGCGACGCGACGCTCGCCCATGTTTTGTTCGTGTCCTGAAGGGCCAACTATTTTACTGAGCTCGGATCTATCTGATGCGCTTGACGCTACAAGGTGTTGGTTGTACTTTTGAAAAAGGAAATGACGGGTTTTTGTGGGGGAGACTGCAAATGAGCGGCTATATCTGATAGCATGCATGACATGCCAATTTTCGTTCCAAACAAGTATTTGCACCTTCTCAATGTCGTATTGTTCCCACATGCAAGTATTCCATCAGGCCCTCCCTTCCAAGGCCGTATCTGAAGCGCATGTCCAACATGATTGCTACGTCTCTGCTGGAAGTTCCAAAAATTTTCTAGGTAGTTGTTGACTTGGCTTGGTGGAACAAACGCGCGTGGCTCATTTCGAAAAAATAAATTTTTTTAAAAAATTTAAAAAATTCAAGGTTTAAATATTGATAGTGCTAGCTGGTCAAATTAGGTCAAATTATCTTTTCCAGTGCTTACTTACACGACCTCCTTCTTCTCGACGCGCTGATCCGTGCCGTGGGTTTCCTCGGCAACTCGCTGCTTGTCGTTGTAAGCCGTATCCTGCTGATCGGCATCCCTGTTGCCATAAAGACCAATCTTGTACCAGGGAAGATCGAAGAGGCGGTCCATGTTCTCCAGGCTCCGTCCGCTGGTCTCGGGAACGGAGAGCCACACCCAGAGGCCGCCGAGGATGGTAACGGCGGCGAAGCACCAGAAGGTGCCCTTGGCCGAGATGCCACCCTGATGGGCTGGAAGAAGCATGTTGGGGACAGCTCGCGTGTTGCCGTACTGATTCGCAAAGTGAAGAGTCATGGCCCACGAGGTGGCGAGGGCACGGATCCGCAGTGGGAACAACTCTGCAGTGAGCAGGTACTGCATGGAATTCCAGCCCAACGCCCAACCGCAACCCGAGATGTAGATCATGGCAATGGCGCCACGGCTGGCGGCAACCTTGGACTGGGGCAGGACGTATTGGGCATCTGTGCCCAGCTCAGGCACAGCAGTCAAGAATACTGCCACGTAGATCATAGCAATGGCCTGCAGCGTGATGCCGGTGAGGAGAGCGCGCTTGCGGCCAATGACATCGACGAGGAACAGGGCGCAGACAAGCGCCGCCACCAGTTTTACGATGCCAAAGACGGCCGTTACCAGAAGACCCTCTTGTTCGCCAGAGATGCCGAGAATCTTGAACAGATCAACGGCGTAAAGGGTGACTGAACCGGCGCCAGACCACTGGGACAGGAGCTGAGCCATGCTCGCCAGGTAAACGCGGTACAAGTTGCTCTTATCGAGAAACATCTCCTTGAGCGTGCCGACCCACCCCACACCCCTGGTGGCCTCGAGCTCGCGATCCAAGGCAGCCTGGATGGCAGAGATCTCTCGGACGATGTACTCACTGTCGGCAGGCTGTTGACGAAAGCGAGCCATGACTTCAGTGGCCTTTTGGCTCTTGCCCTGCTTCACCAGGAATCGCGGCGACTCGGACTGAGCGAACATGAGGAGGAAAATGATGCCTGCCATGGTGATGTGCAGGCTGGACGGGACGAGCCACTGCTTGTGGCTGTCATCGGCGATGTGAATCCTGGCGCCGTAGTTGGTGAAGTATGCCAAGACGATGCCGATGTAGACGGCGCCGGTGAAGAAACAGGTGCAGAGACCTCGAATGGACGCGGGAGCAACTTCGGCGATGTAAACAGAGCTAATTAGGGACAAATTAGCCGGGACGTCGAAGGCGCAAGCGCAGGACAATAGGTCTCGTTCTCTGGCACTGTTCCATGCGTATTGCCACCCCGAAGACACCAAGACGAGACGAGAAGTCCGAACTCACCCCACGACAGGCGTCTGTCCCACGCCAAGGCCTGCAATGAACCTTCCCGCGTAGATGGCGCCGAGATTGCCATTGACGCCGCCAATCATGAAGATGGTGATGCCTACAATCCACAGGACGCAGAGGAGGCGAGTGGCCATGATGCGACCAACGCGGTCGCACACAATGAAAGCTCTGCATGGGTGGTCAAGCTCCAGGTCAGCGGCGAGAGCGGTCTCAAAGCTGCGACAGCCTATACAGATGAGAGGCGACGTAGCATTATTACGTGACATTACATAGAATGGTGTGGGGATAAAAGTGGTGAGAATAAATGTCAGCCACCCAGACAAGATGTGACTCACAGGAGAGCACCACCAACAAACCCGATTTGGACCATCGCGGAGACGTTTGCCTTGATATTGGCTTGTTGCACAATTGTGTAGGATTTGTACCGGATCGAGGCCTGGAAATCTTTCGAGTTAAAGGCACCAGAGATGAGGCCTTCATCAATACCGCGAGCGGTCCCCAGGAGACCAAAGGAAACAACGGCAAACCAGAGTCGCCAGTTGAAAGTGCCTCGGGGCTCCCCCTGATCTTCGAGCCGGAAGATGTTGACCGGCTTTTTGACACCGCCGGCCATGATGTCGGTGTTCCTGATAAGGTTGACAGGTGCAGGAACAGAGATAGAGTTTGTCAAGTCGAGGCGGACCCTGTCAGTTTGATATATGTTCCTGTCCATTGCCCACCTCATCGTCTGACCACGTCCACATGTAATTGGTCCAGAGAGAGCTGCACGCCACTCCACTAGATGCAGCGGCGATTAGTAAGAAACAATAGTTCGGCCAATATCCGGCGCTTTCAGCGACTTAAACCCCATGCGCGGGGACCAATCACAGTGCCACCCTTCATGCCGGCTCGGATAATCTTCGTAAATGCCCCCCCGCACGCCGTCTATACCGGCTTTTCCTGTTGCTTCAAGGTCGTCAGTTGCGAATTCCATCTGTTATGTTCAGGAGCATAATCGGTATGAACCAGTTGACTTTCGGTGCGAACCTCTCATTGAATCTCTTGGAGCGGGGCGGGATAGTTTTGGCCACGTGTAACAGCATACATGTAGACCTCGGTTTGACGCAAGTCTACGCCATGATACAAATTGTTTATGCAGCAGAGTAGCTATCAATCTTTTCCTTGACGTATAGGAAATCCGACGTGAATTCTGCTTCAAAAAAGTAGTACTTGACCAAGCTTCTTCGAGCGAACAAGTCTAATCGGGAAGAAAAACATATATTCCAACTTGAAAAAGTTGAAGCATCCTGGGTTGTGCGGCGCGGCGCCATCTCTGGTGTTGGTGTCTTTTATTTGTTATCGATGCCTATTTCTTGTTCTTACCGTCGAGCCTGTAGTCCGTCCAATATCGTGCCCAAACTTGATATTCGTCTCTGGTACCTCGAAATTTAAAGGGAACCTCAATTATATCCTGGAAACCCTCCTCGACTTTGGGTGCTTGGAATGCCGTATCAAAGCTGGCCCAGGCCGGCCGAGACAAGAATTTTCTGTCAATTTCATCTGCCCCAAGCGACTTGTTGAGAACTCGCACCGCGTCATTGTGTTTGCAGACGACCAAGTTCGTTTGGAACCACACGCATCGGATGGGAACTTTTGCCTCCTTAGCTACTGTCACCCAGATCTCCCGGGTCTTAACGTCCCGGTTCGTATTATCTAGTAGTCGTCAATCAATCAGTATGTCACACCTCCCACCTGCTCGTTTGGTACTCTCTTCTTTGAGACGGGTTACTTACCTATGACAACTGACTTTCCTTCGGCCAACAGATCCTGGGCGAGCTTCACACATTTGGGGAGTGTCCCCAATGTGTCCTGGTTCACCCTCTTGTAGTCCAAATCCTTGAGATACTTCTTGAAGAACGTGCTCTTTCCAGCGCCCGGTCGTCCAAGGAAGAGAATAACGTCTTGAGTATCATTCTTTTTGAACTTGAAACCCGGCTGCTCGGAAACTGCCGCTTCGTCAAAGGGAAAATTGTCTAGGTCAAAATTGCGAGCAAACTTGACTTCTCTCGCATCTTTACCCAGAAAGTATGATTCCGGCGTTGCGAATCGAAGCCCGAGATTATGAGCAAAATCTCTGTCTGAACAGCTGAAGTCGGCTTTCACCACGACAGCGCTGTTTGAACCCACAAGACTGGCTACACGGCCAGCAGCGTCTCCGACGAAGAAGCTTTTCTCCACATCGACGTCGTCTTTAGGGACATCGTAGTCATCGCAGACCTCGTCCCAGATTCCTGTCCTGGGCTTTCGAAAAATATCATTTTCTGATGCAGCGTAGATACTTGTGGGTATACCGAGCTCTTCAAGTATGTTCTCGCATTTCTCTTTGAAGACTACGGCTCTCTTGAGTCCGCCAGGTTTGCTCTTTGAATCGGATGATTTTGCCAACGATACACCACCTTGATTAGATATGATGATGACCTGATAACCCTTTTCCATGTGTAAGGCTCGCAAGACTCCAGGGACGTTTTCGTTCCACCACTTCCAATCTGTGGACTTTGAAGCGTGGTCCGCCCCGGAGCGGGTATTGATGAGTGTTCCATCCAGGTCAAAGGCCGCAATTTTCTTTCGTGGGGTTTGTCTCGGGTCATAATTCTTTGGCTGATAGCGACCAACCAGCAGAGTGGGCGGCACATCGTCGTTATAGCTCCGTGTGGACCATGTTGTCGGAGAGGGTGGTTTTTGCGAAGTTGGGCGGAAGAAGTTGGCTTTTTTGCTATCTTTATTGGATCTGTTGGCTTCTATTTTTTATAGGGGGAGGGGGGTTAAGTTTGGATTTGGATTTGGATCTGCAACGGCTCTGCACGAATTTCCAATGCACTTACTGACCACGCCCTCTTTCAGTCTCTTCATCGGTTCTGGTGCAGGCGAAATGGATCGATCACTAACCTTTCGCTTGCGGCTAGGATCTAGAGACGCCATAACTTGTCTGCCCGCTTTGCTCAACTTCCTCCGATTTTGATCAATATCCAACACTCATTTGTTTTTCAAGGTCGACATGGGTTAATACTGTGTCTGGAGGTACGCGGGGCGGGCGCGAGTTCATGTATGTAATGCCTACTTGACGCGAGATCACGTGGGCGATGGATGAAGAGTGGCCACAATTTCACAATTTCACCAGATTTCACCAGTTGCTCTACTACTTCGACGTTCTGAAGCGACAAATATGACCTGAATATCTGTTCGCGAAACACAAAGTACATTTTTTCGACGTGCACCATTTGAACGTAGACTTGTATCAAGACATTTTGTGTCTCCGGCGCATCCATCTCGTCTTTGCACGAGACAACAACCACGCTCACCACAACAAGCAAGTAGCCTTGTCGTCTGCTTACTGGCCTTTCGGGCTCAAAACAACTGTGCCCAGCATGTACGAGCTGTTTCTCACGGCCTTGGTCGAGGACAGTGACTTCGAGGCAGCATGCGCTTTTCTATGCGGCTTCTGTGACATGCGACTACCATGGGAAAAGGTCGATCGAGTGCTCTACTTTCAGGGTCCCCCACAGCCAACGGGCATAACGAATCAATCGTCCATTGAGAAACGGTTCATGCGTAAAGACACGGCGCTTCTGTGGAAAGAACTTCACCAGAGTCTCAGTCGACAATCATGTATTCTTCAAGCCAGGTACGAAGTCGACAAGTATCTCGATCTGGAGCCAACAGGGTCGCCAATGGATCTGGATAACCTGCAGGGCGTGCTGAGATGGGCAGATTTCCCTGACCCTCCACACGGAAGGCCATTGATTACTCAACGGAAAACGGTGGAGATATGGGAGCAGGAGAAGTTGCCGTCAATTTTAAGAGACAACAACTTCCGGTACAGATACTTCATCGTCGTCCATGACTCAAGACTTAGCACTGACTTTGCAACAGGTTCAAAACAGAAGTTTTAGAAGAGAGCTACTACTTTTTCCGGGGTGATGTGAAATTTCGCCTCTTGCGACATCTTTTCACACGGGGAATCGAAGACTATACTCCGTTAGAAGCCAGGGGCGGCCAGCAACCAACTCCCGCGACAATGCTCCCAGCATGGGAGGCAACAACACCAGTCGATTCGCAGAAACGTTGGTTCCTCCTAGTCGATTGTCATGTTGTCCAGGACAACAACCCGGATGAAATAAGGAAGGCTCAGGATCAACTTCTATCAATCCGAGGAGAGTTGGAAGGCGCATTTGAGTTTAGAGCAATCGACCGCAAGGTCCATGATACCCGAATAGCCCAACAACAACAGGGTATACAGGCTTTGCCTCAGAAAGTCATGTTAGGCAAGACTTAAGGAATGCTATTGCATGACATTGTTCTTTTATGACGGCATGCTGCTTGCGGTAATAGACGTGCCTGCACTGAGTTTCCGACCATGACATGTAGAGCGATTTGATAAATAAATAAAAAAGATCTTATGCGAATCGAAGATTAAAGGCCTCGGGATCAAAGGATCGAAGTTGACTCGGGGGGGGGGAATTGTAGATGCCGACATGTCTGTGTCACAACGTCCAGCCCTTGGCTATATGGCTCTTCTCGGGGAGGCATGTTCACAATCACGCTGTCGTGTGTTCCAAAATTTTGTCATCTTACACCTGGTTCCATCCCCAATCAGACGCCCCCTGTTCTTTTCATTCTAGTATAACGGACCAATTGGTTACCCAGGGCTGGCATGCTTCTCGAAAAAGAAAGAACCCCTCAGTTCATGTCACTGGGCCGTCTTCGGTAACAGGCAATATCACCATGTAAAAGCCGTAGTAGCATGGTACAAGTTAAATAATGCACTATGGAGCATCTATTTCATCTTCAACTCATTGCTACCGGCGTAAGTAAATCCCAAGTGCATAGTTTTCTAATTTGTAAAGCCCAAAAGTAATATACTCCCCAAAAATTCCAATGTACATATCATTAACCAACCCATCTGCGGGCACTCTTGAAGATTCTAATCCATGGACCAAACTCACCCCACTCTTCTGTCGCCTTGGGAGGCATGTAGCTGTTGACACCAGCGGCAATCGTACGTTCGGGATGAGGCATCATGGCAACAAAACGACCGTCTTTGCTGGATACACCAGCGACGCCGCCGGGGCTGCCGTTGGGGTTGTACGGGTATTTCTCAGTTACGTTCAGTCTGTTGTCAACGTACCGCATGGGGATCATGCCCTGGTTGGTGAGCTCCTGAAGTGAGTTTGGTGAAGAGAACTTGGCTCGACCTTCACCATGCGACACGACAACAGGTAGAGATGAGCCATTCATGCCGTGGAAAAAGACGGACGGCTTGCTCTCGTCCTCGCAAACCATCACCATGCTGTACCGACCCTCAAACTGGGCGCTTTCGTTGTGGACAAAAGTTGGCCAGTGCTCGGTACCAGGAATGAGTTTCTGTATGCGAGTCAGGAATTGACATCCGTTGCAGATACCCAGTGCAAAGGTGTCGGGACGCTTGAAGAACTGCTCGAACTCGCGGCGTGTGTTCTCGTGCATCATGACAGATCTGGCCCAACCTTGACCCGCTCCCAGAACATCACCGTAGGAGAAACCACCAGGGGCAGCAAGACCGGTGAAATCGGCCAGAGACCGTCCGCCCAGCACATCAGTCATGTGAACGTCGACGGGCTCGAAGCCAGCGGCTCTGAAAGCGAAGGCCAATTCAGCGTATCCGTTGACACCTTGCTCACGCAGCACCGCCACCCGGGGGGTCTTTCCGAAGAAGCCGGTGATGGAGGAAGTGATGGGAAGAATGTTTTCCGCAGGGGAGTACCCCAGGTTGTATGAAAGACCGGGATCAGATGCGTCAGAAATTGTGGCATATTCAGCATCGGCGCATGCAGGGTTGTCTCGAAGTCGTTGCATCTGGTGCGACGTCTTGGACCACCACTGCTGCATCTCAGCGCGGTCCAGAGTTGCAAACGTCGTAGCACCATGTCGAATGGTCAACGTCTGGTTATTTGTGCCTGCCTTGACCACTCCAAACTTGCGAATAAGACCAGGAGGGGGCCCACAGGTAGCGAAGCATCGTTTGAAGTTCATCTCGTCAGAAGCCTTGACCTGGAACACTGCTCCCAATTCCTCGTTGAACAGCGCTTCGATCATGTCGCCTGCTGACCTAGACTTGGAGATGCCATCCACCAATATGTCTATTCCGCAGCGACCTGCGAACATCATTTCGGCAATGGTTGTTACAAGTCCTCCGTCAGAGCGATCATGGTATGCCAGGACAACACCGCTCTTGTGAAGTTGTGACAGAGCGTCGAAGTAGTCGGTGATGAGGTTGAAGTTCTTCATATCGGGAGCCTCGTTTCCAATAGCACCCAGTGATTGGGCCAGAGCTGAGCCTCCCATTGCTCTGCGGCCCTCGGCGAGATCAACAAACATGAGAATAGTCTCGCCGACGTCTTCGACTCTTCGAAGCTGAGGTGTCCAGGTACTCAAGATGTCCTCAACCACGCCAAACGCCGATATAGCGACGGAGACCGGGGCAGTGACACTCTTCACGTCGCCCTGATCTTTCCAGACTGCCTTCATCGAGGTCGAATCCTTCCCAACAGGAATGCTGACACTCAGTTCTGGACACATTTCCATGCCGATGGCCTCAACGGCCTCGTAGAGCGCGGCACCCTCGCCAGGGTGGCTGACGGCGGCCATCCAGTTGGCCGAGAGCTTGACTCGGCGCAAGTCGCCCATGATGTCGGCAGCGCCGATGTTCATCAAACTTTCTGCGACGGCCATTCTGGCAGAAGCCCCGGGGTTGATCAAAGCAAGAGTAGGTTTCTCGCCCATGGCCATGGCCTCTCCAGTCATTTGTTTTCCGCCGAGGTTGAATGAGGTGGCAGTCACAGCAACATCGGCCACAGGCGTTTGCCATGGGCCAACAAACTGATCTCGTGCAGTGAGACCGCCGACAGTCCTGTCACCGATGGTAATCAGGAAGGACTTTGAACCGACTGCCGGCATCAGGAAGATGCATTCCACAGCCTTTTTGAATAAAGACGCGTCATCGAGCTCCGCGCCAAATTCTTTTTGCAGACTGGCCAGAGCGTCGAAGGACGACAGGCTCGGTTTCTTGGAGGTGACGTTTCGTTCTTGCTGGCGCTTTGGGGGAAACAGAGCATCCATTGGCAGATCGATAGGTCGAGGATACTCCTTGGATTCGCGATCAGTGAGAATAAGCTTAGCGTCCCCATTTGTGTCTCTATTGACGACGGCACCGACATCTGAGAAGCCGCAGCGTTCTCTGCGACAAATGCTGGTAAAGCAGTTCATGTTCTCGGGGTTGATGAGAAGGACGTATCGCTCCTGGGCCTCATTGCACCAGATTTGAAGAGGGCTCATGCTTCGATCGACACTTTCTACTTGGCGCAACTCAAAGTTACCGCCGTAGCCAGCATCCTTGACCACTACACCAAAATAGTCAGTATCAGATATTCAAAGGTACAAAGACAAGGCAAATGTTCATGTATCAAGGCAATTGATAAAACTTACACTCTGGCAAAGCGTTGGAGAGACCTCCAGCGCCGACATCATGAATCATGGCAATTGGGGTCTGTTCTCCCAAAGCCGTGCAAGTGTTGATGACCATTTGAGCGCGGCGCTCCATCTAGTTACGAATCAGCTATTCTGCCAGGTCACTTGCCCAGGGTGAATGCGTACCTCGGGATTTCCGCGCTGGACACTGTCAAAGTCCAGATCCGCGTTGCTCTCCCCAGAAGCGTTACTGGAAGCAGCACCACCCCCAAGACCAATCAACATAGCTGGGCCACCAAGAACAATGACGTGTGCGCCTTCCCGGACGAAGCGCTCTTCTTTCAAAGCATGCTGAGGACGAACGGTACCAACGCCACCAGCCAGCATGATGGGCTTGTGATAGCCACGCCATGCCAAACCATCAGCCTTTGTGTCATCGGTGGGGTTCTCAAGAGTGAGCAATGTTCGGAAACATCCGGTAAGGCAAGGTCTTCCGAACTCGTTGTTGAAGCGGGCGCTGCCGATAGGGGCTTCTAGCATGATATCGAGACTGCTGGCGTAGTGAGCAGGTCGGCCAATGTCCTTCTCCCAAGGAGCTGTGTGGTCGGGGATAAGAAGATCGGAAACCCAAAAACCGGCAAGACCACCTTTCGTCACGGAGCCTCGACCAACGGCCGCTTCGTCACGGATTTCACCTCCAGAGCCGGTAGCTGCGCCAGAGAAGGGCCTGTGCATTAAGTTAGACAGGGGATATAACAAGACATTGACATATGGCAAGTTTTTATGCAAAGGCTTACGAGATTGCGGTGGGATGATTATGAGTCTGCCAAAAGAAAAAAGTACCCGTTAGCCTATATTAGTGAAAGCGACGTCTTTATGGGGGCAAGGGCTATTCACCTCAACCTTGGCCAAGATGTGAGCCACCTCAGGGGTCAATGTCCACGTTCCAGTGGAATAGTCAGGAGCCCAGAAGTTGGCAGACTCGCCCTGAAGAACAGCAGCATTATCACTATAGGCCGAGACAGTGAAGTCGGGCGTCTTCTTGTGAGTGTTTCGGATCATCTCAAACAGGCTTTTGTCTTTCTGAACGCCATCGATTGTCCAACTGGCATTGAAGACCTTATGCCGGCAATGCCTAAGGTTGTAAAGAGAAGTAAATAAGTAAATCGAAAAGAATTGACAATCATATGGACCATATGGACGGGGACTCACTCGGAGTTGACTTGAGCAAACATGAAGAGCTCAACATCGTGAGGCGGTCTGCCCAGCTTCTTAAAGACATCTACCAAGTATTGCATTTCGGATTTGTCCAGACTGAGGCCCTTTTCTTTGTTATATGCTTGGAGGATCTCGAGAGGGTCACCGCCATCGGCAAAGATGTCGACAACAGAGGGCGGCGCGGGAACACCAGCGGCGAACATGACGTCGAGCTGAGGCTTCTCAAAAGCAAAAGTCTCAGTCATCCGGTCGTGGAGGATGTCTCGGAAAGTTGCGTCTTGTCCAGTCTCGTATTCCTCCTCGAATTCGACCACTATTAACCGTCCCCTTTCGATTCGGTTCACCTGTTCCTTTAGGTCACAGACATGAGCGATGCTGGTAGCCTGGGAGCTCCACGGGGAAAGGTATCGAGGGGTAACATAGACGGTGACTGCGCTGGTGGTGCTCTCGGAGGCCAGAAGGGGTTCGGAGTCGACATCCTGAAGCAGTGTCTTGATATTGTGGACGACGGCTTTGTCGGAGGACTTCAGGTCGACGTAGTAGACCCATTGGCCTCGGATCTGCTTGATTTTGGGCTGGCTCGTCTTGTTGGCACGAGCCTTCAACTCCCGAGCGCCGGAAGCCGTGTAGCACGAGCCACCGACAAGAACCTCGTGAGGCATGATGGAAGAGATACCGCTCGTCGGCGATATTGTATATTGGACGCAGCGCGTTGGGATACACTTATAGTTAGGGAAGGGCGCGTTCTTCTTCTGCCCCTCCTTGTCTTATCGATAGAGGGGTGAAATTTTTTGGGGCAATCAATCTCCTTTCGGGGACCGTAATCCGTACCGACCGGGATGTTTGACTAATCAAGATCATCGAATTCAAAGGTACTTCTTCCATCATACTAGTTTATACTATAATATAAGTCCTCACGGGAATCACGGCACTAAGCTAAGTCACGGGACCCACCCAGACTCGGATACCTCGCTGAACGCTAGCCCCGACCGCGAGGGTTGCGATAGCTGCGATGTACCTCTTTGTACCTTTGGAATTGTCGAGACTTCTATTATAGCCTACCAAAGGGATGCTGTGAGCAAAACTCGAACGGATTTATGACTGTATCTTGCGCTCACGAAGCCACAAAGTTTATCGCCAACTTTGCTCTAACCTCGCAGCCCCCCGTATTCGTAACCTATCACTGCGGTCCCTGTCATTCGTATGTTAATTATTACACTGGCTGGGTATTGCCAGTAATCCCAATGTCTTTCCTAAATCAGACGCATCAGCCACAACCAATAAGCAAACTTTTTATAAAAATCAATCAATACAAGTCCTGACAAACGTCCGAGTTACAAAGAGACGCATCGCATGTCTTGCTCCGCACAACCCCACTCACTTGAGGCCCGCCCGCCCGTCTTCGCAAAAACCTCGCCTCACGAGGTTATCCGAAGAGGGAACAATTCCTCGCCGCGGTCGTTAACAGGCTTTCATATTAGGCCGGCATGTGTTGTTAGCTGGCTACCCCCGGCTGCTACAGCCGTCATTAATAATAAAGTCCCTATTCAAGACCTTAATAATCGCCTACTTGCGAGGCCTCTAAAAAACGTCAAACCCAAAGTCACCCAACAAGCAAGCCAACGAGGAAAAGTGGATCGGCACGGAACAAAACGAAAACTTCGTCATGATTACGTTGATAACCTCAACAACAAAGCCCCCTTTCAAGTGCTTCCACGCGGCGGTAACCGAGCACACACGCTCCCCCCTTCCCTCTCCCTCCGTGTCCCTCCGGCATCATCCCCCTCCTCAAAAAGCTTAAAAAGTCCCACCACCAACCAAAAATAAATCCAGACCAGAACCAAAAGTGGCTGCCCAGACGCAACTTGCACATACCCAAGCCCTACACGTCACTGGCGTAACATGTCCTGAAAAAAGACCAGACAGACCCCTTTCACGCCGTCATTAACGAGAAGTTGGAAAAAAAAAAACACATTATCGCGGAGAAAGAAAACACGGCAAGTCTAGGCGAGCTGCAATGTAACTGGGATGTCCCCTGTCCTGTAGCACGAAGATCTAGCTGTTTTTTTTTTTTCCTCCCCCCTTTGCCGTGCTCCGTGCTCCGTGCTCCGTAGCAAGCCAGACACCCATTGAAGATTGCTTGGCATCGCAGATGACAATGGCTGCATTGGGGGGGGCGTCGCGGATAGATGCATCTCTTGTCGCTGCCAGGACAGAGGGAGGGGGGGGGGTCCTGGCGATGCCTCTCCGTCCGATCTTGGTTCATCTGAAGATCAAGGTGTGAAGAGGGCTCCGAGATGTCAAGCATGTGATTCCTAGATTCCAGCCACCATCGATTCCCCATCATTCGTAGTATCAAAACGCGCTCTACGAGAAGTGCAATTTGTCCTCGGTTACGAACTTGCGATGGTCAACACTAGCTGGATGATGCAAATCCCGATTGATAAAAGTTAAAAAGCGCATGGCAACTGTTGGTTACACCAAGGTGCCTGCGAAGGTAATGATATAATAAGTCCGTAGTATTAAAGTTAATAATAATCTAGAAAAGGGAGAAGAGAGGGAAATCTAGCTAGGAGAGAAAGTAAGTAAAATAGGGAAGTAAGGTAAAAGAGGGGGTGGTAAATAATATAGCTAATTATATTATATATATTAATTTAGCAGCCCTACTAGCCCTATATTTAGTCTAGCCTTTAGCTATAATTAAGCTAATAAAGATCTAGAGGAATTAACACTAGTAGTCTCTCTTTTTCCTTATAGCTAAAGAAGCCTAAAAATATAATAAAAATTAAATTAAAAAAAAGTATATATAAGTAAATCCCTTTATAGAAATCTAAAGCCCTAATTAGCTTAGTTAGTATTAGTTAATTTAATTAATCTAATTATAATAAATCCCCCTTATTAACCCTATTAAAGCTCTTTTTATAGCACTATTAAAGGTTTTTTAACCTAACTTTCTATATAAATTATTAATTTATTTAAATTAATTAGAGTTAAAAGAGCCTAATTTAGTAATGCCTTTATTATTATATTAGCTAGGTTATTACTACTATTAATCTACCTAACCTTATAGATTTTATACCTCTTATATAATTAATAAAGAGCTATAATATTAATTATTAGCCTTTTCTCCTTTATTATACCTAGCTTAATAAGGTATTTATATAATAAGAAAAAGTTAGTGTAAAGAATTATAGGGATTTAAGGCATCTTTAATTAGTCTATAATCTAATTAAGGGTTATAGATATTATATATATAATATCTACGCCTTAAACTATGCTATATAATTTAGATATAAGCATACTATATGTAACTTACTTACTTTTTATTAAGCTATATATAATAATATTACCTTTTATAGTAAAGGTATTATTATTTTATATTATCTTATTACTAATTATAATTATATACCTAATCTATATGTTGGTTTCCCTACTAAGGAACAATGCACTAGTGCAAAAGGTCTAATTTAACTCTAAAGGTAATAATAATTAATAATAACTAAGGAGCTAAGAAAGGGGAGAAGGAGAGAAATCTAGCTAGGTTAAAAGGTAGGTAAAAAAGGGGAAAAGTAAGGTAGTAGTAGCGTTATAGTATAGGGGCATTATAATAGTGTAAGGTTATAGCTAATTACATTATATATATCTGTTTAAAGGCCTTATATTTACCCTAACCTTTAGCTATAATTAAACTAAATAAGACCTAAAGGTCTAAAGGATTTAACACTAGTAGTCTCTCTTTTTCCTTTATAGCTAAAGAGCTTAAAAACATAATAAAAATTAGAATAAAGGAAAGTATATATAAGTAAATCCCTTAATAGGAATCCGCTACTTTAATTAGCCTACCTAGCCTTAGTTATTCTAGTTAATCTAATTATATTAATCTAGTCTAGTTATTTTATTCCTTTAGGCCTCTATGCCTAATATTATAGGTTTCTTAACCTAATCTTCTATATAAATTATTAATTTATTTAAATTAATTAAGGTTAAAAGAGATAAATTTAGCAATACCTTTATTATTATATTAGCTAGATTATCGCTGCTATTAATTAATCTAACCTTATAGATCTTATGCCTCTTATATAATTAATAGAGAGCTATAATATTAATTATTAAGCGCTTCTCCTTTATTATACCTAGCTTTATAAGATATTTATATAGTTAAAAAGAGTTAGTATATAGGATTATTAGGATCTAAGGTATCTTTAATTAGTTAGTAATTTGCTTAAGGGTTATAGATATTATATATATAATATCCGCGCCTTAAACTATACTATATAGCTTACTTATAAGCGCGCTATAGGTAACTTACTTACTTTTTATTAAGCTATATATAATAATATTACCTCTTATAATAAAGGTATTATTATCTTATATTACTTTATTACTAATTATAATTATATATCTAATCTATAAGCTAAGGTCCGCGTTATTAGCTAGTAATTTATCTATAAATATAAAAAGCTTTGCCTCTTTAAGGGTTAAGGGAATATACTATAGTCCTTACTATTAATTCTTAATCTACTACTTAAGGCACTTATTAAGGCATTTAATATTATTAATAAAGGGTTCTTAGTATTATATAGTAATAGAAAGGTTATAAGATACCTCTAGTTAGCATATAGTTATAATATAACTTCCTTAGGCTTACTATTCTATATATTCTTACTTTACTACTAGTAATTAAGAATTAACTTCCTTAATCTTCTAACTTTAGCCCTTTTAGATTAGAGTTAATAAGTTATTAGCATTTTATATTAAGATATAGCTATTAAAAATAAGGGAATTTCTAGTTATTAATTACTATTTTTCTTTTACTATAAAATTAGCCTTCTAGAGCTCTTTTTCTTCTTTTTTAAAGAAATTATTATTACTAAGTCCTAGAGTATTATTTATTTATATCCCTATAATACTAAAGAGGTTCTTATTACTTAAAGCTATAATAAGTAAGTAAGGGTTATAAGTTAAGGTTATTATATTAAGCTTATCTCTATAATAATAAAAGTAAGTTACCTACTAGTAGGTTCTTACCTTTATAATTCTATAAAAAGGCTTAATTACTAGTATTACTATACCTTTAGGAAAGAGGTAAGTAATTTATTTTAGTAGTCTTATAATAATAAGTCTATTTAGCTTTATTTATAATTAAATATAAGCTTATATAATATCCTAGATCTAAATATAAATACCTTTTCCCCTTAATAATAAAGTAAGGGCTATAATTAGCTATTAGCTTACTTACTATATTATTAGTAATTAAGTTAATATAGCCTCTTTTCCTTTATTATTATAGCCTTATACTATAAGGTATAATTTCTTATAGGGTAATTCTATTCCTTTACCCTTAATTTCTCTTACTATATAGGAATTAAAGATCCTATAGCCTTAGTACTTTACTAGGTTAAATATTATAAATTTAAATATATTATAAGCTTAAAGGGTATTAATCTTAGCCTTATTAAACTACTTAAAGGGCTCCCCTAGAGTTATAATCTTTCTTTCTTAATAGAGTTAAAGAGTAAGGTTTTAATTAGCCTCTTTCTTTACTATAAGGAATACTATATTTAGTATTTCTCTAGCTATAAGCTCTTTAATTAAAGCCTTCTCTTAGTCTTTATTAATAAATATAAAGTAATCCTTAAGGTTTACCTTACTAAGGCTATAATCTTTAGCTTTATTAGCCTTAGTGTTTAATACTATATCTTTATTAATATAGAATTAGACTATAAGGGCCTTTCTTAGCCTTCCTTACTTTCTCTTTACTAAAGCTTTTTCTTTCTTTTCTTCTATTACCTTTACCTATATTACCTTCTCTAATACTAGGTTTACTAGTAGCTTATCTTCCCTAGCTATCTTTACTTTTTTATAGGCCTTTTCTTTTCTTTTACTAGTAATACTAGGGTTATTATATTCTTTAATACCTTAAGGTATTACTTCCTTACCCTTTATTCTAGCTTTATAATATAGCCTAACTACTATAAAGTAAAACTTTACTAGGCTATAGGGTATTTCTATAGTATAGGTCTCCTTATTAGTAATAAGTAGCTTATAAGGGCTATATTACCCTCCCTTTTCTCTTTATATATATATATTAGCCTATAGTAGTAGCTAATATATTAGTAATATATCTAGGCTATTCTAAGTACTAAGGGCATTATAGACCTACCTCTTAGCTAAGTAATAGTGTACTTTATTAGTAGCTTTCTAAATTACTTTAGCTTATTAAATAATAAAGATACTTAGTAATAACTTATCTATTATCTATAGGTAAGCTCTAAAGACTAGTAAGGTTAGTACTAAGCTATCTAGTCTTACTAAGTTATTAATAGCTTTAATAGCTATCTAAAGCTATTATTTAGGTATAAGTCTACTGCTAATTAAGTCTATAATAATATTATAAGCCTAGTATAAGGGTCTATAATATCTCTTTACCTTTCTAATACTATTATAGGCTTTAATAGGTACCTTATTAGTCTTAATTAATATTAGATAGGTATAGTGCCTAAATTTAGTAGAAGTAAAGTTCTTACTAGCATTATAAATAATCTAATCTAGAGGGCTAAGATATATATTAATCTAGCACTCCCTAATAGTATCCTAGATATTATAGGCCTTTTACTTATTAGGATTAAGGAATTAGGCTACTTAGAAGGAGGTTACTAAATTAATAACATAAAGAACTAGTTAGGAGTTAATTTATATAATATTAATAATAATTTTATAGTTAAATTTATAGTTATCCTTAATTATAAATTTAAATTAACTAGGGGCCTTTCTATTTATTTAGTAATAGTAGTAAACCTTAGTTAACCTCTTAATTACTTAGTGCTTAATATTATAACTAGCTTATTAGAGAATCTTTATAAGCTATTAAACTAAGGGATAACTAAATCTTTAGTGTAATTAATAGATATCCCCTTTTAATAGGTAAAAAGTAACTATTTCTTTTACCTCTAGTAGCTACTATAAATAACCCTATTACTATATAATTAGTATAGTCTTATTACCTTAAATTAATATATTAGTAAGGTTATTAATCTTAATATTTATCCTATTTATATTAGTAATAGAGAAAAGGAAGGGTATAGTAATACTAATAATATAGAAATCTAGCTTACTAAGCTCTATAAGTATGCTAATAATGCCTTATATTATTACCTCCCTAGCACTAAATTTAATAACTTACTAGGGGTAAGGTTTAATCTTTAGTAAAGGTATTAGTTTTATTAAAGCCTTAACCTATATAATACTTATACTTAATTTACCTATAGTACTTATATTAGGTATAATCCCTTTAAAGACCTCTTTAGAATAGTATTCTTTAGAGATATATAATATAGGCCCTTTATTAGAGTCTTAAGGTTTTATAGTTCTTACTTAAGGAAAGTATATTAGAATACCTAATTATTAAGAGTAGTAAGGATATTTATATTAATAAGGGTATTATTAACCTTTAGCCCTAAGTAAAAGAATTATATAATACTTAATTATATCCCTAATAATAGGTTATTATTAGTATTATTATTATTATTATCTTAGGCTTATATATAGGCCTTAAGGTTACTCTCCTATTCTTAATTATTTACCTTATTTATATTATTACTAGCCTTTCCCTTATAGGAGGTAAGGAATACCTAGAACTTCCTATCTAAGGGGGGTATATAATAAGTCTTACTAGCTTACTATTTATCCTTTTCCTTCTAATACTTTATATTAGTATAGTTAGTTAACTAGTAGCTATTATTACTATAGATAAAGTATTATTTAAGGCTTTATTATATTATTCTATAATAGCTTCCTTTACTATAGCTTTATTAGCTATATTAATAATCTATAAATATTACCTTAGATAGGTTCTTTTCCTAGCGCTAGTAGTACTAAGTACTTTTCTAGTTTAATTCTTTAATAATAATTAACTTATAAAAATCTCCTATAAGGTTCTTAAAGCCTAGGGTATATATATACTTTACTACCTAGTATTTAGGTATACTAGCTACTATATTTAGTATTTACTTATAGAGCTTTATATTTACTATATTAAAGAGGTATAACCCTTTATAGATTTTCTTTAGGGTAGTTAATATAATCTTAAGGCACTTAAGCTTAGTCTTATTAGGGTTCTTAGTCATAATATTAATAAGGGTTATATTACTTTATTTATATTAATAAAATTATTAATTACTTTTTATCTTAAAGTATTAATAAATCTTAGTAATTATTTCTTTATATAAAAAGTTCTTACCTAAAAGGTAATTAAAGTAGTATTACTTAGTATCTTCTATTAGTATAATAAAAAATACCTTTTAGAAGTAGGATTAGAGAAGGTTAATATAGTTATATTTACTTTAGAAAAGGGTAATCTTTAGTATAAGGAAGTTATATAGCTTTTTACTATATTAGTTACTATTCTTATATATCTTTATAAGCTTAGAGATTTTCTTTATAGTTTACTTATTAAAAAGAGT
>JFGX01000136.1:0-63679 GCA_000729855.1 Epichloe aotearoae | reverse complement strand
GCCGGCACCTACTACCCAGCCAGCATCTTCAGGTCCAGCATCATCTGGTCCTGAGTCGTCTGGTCCAGCGCCTACTCAGCCAGCATCATCTAGTCCTGAGTCGTCTGGACCAGCGCCTACTCAGCCAGCCTCATCTGGCCCCGAGTCGTCTGGACCAGCGCCTACTCAGCCAGCATCGTCTAGCCCAGCATCGTCTAGCCAAGCACCGTCTGGTCCTGGGTCGTCTGGTCCAGCACCTACTCAGCCAGCATCATCTGGCCCCGAGTCGTCTGGCCCGGCGCCTACTCAGCCAGCATCGTCTAGCCCGGCATCGTCAGGCCCAGTATCGTCAGGACCGGCATCAACAGCCCCTGAGTCGTCTGGCCCAGCGCCTACTACTCAACCAGCCTCATCTAGCCCGGCATCATCTGGTCCAACTTCCAATCCAGCACCCAGCTCTCAACCAACTTCAGGACCGGCAACTTCCAAGCCAGCTTCCAGCTCGCAGCCAGCTCCTAGCTCTAGCTCTCAGCCAGCTCCCAGTTCGCAGCCAGCTTCCAGCTCGCAGCCAGCTCCTAGCTCTCAGCCAGCTCCCAGTTCGCAGCCAGCTTCTAGTTCGCAGCCAGCTCCTAGCTCTAGCTCTCAGCCAGCTCCCAGCTCTAGCTCTCAGCCAGCTCCCAGCTCTAGCTCTCAGCCAGCTCCCAGTTCGCAGCCAGCTTCTAGTTCGCAGCCTAGTTCGTCTGCTCTCACGTCGACTTCAGCAAAGACGTCGAGTATTGCGCCAACGTCCAGCCCAGCAACGACTAACAATCCCACATCCACCAAGCCCACTAGCACAAAGCCTTCGTCAACATGCTCCTCGGCCCCTACCACATCGGTCTGCGCTACTGACCTGCCTCCGTCTTGCACAAAGCTGAGCGGCACCAATGGCCTGGCCCTCATTACCGCGATTCCGGCCTGTTAGGCCGAACTTGGGCCATTCGCGATTGGGGATGTTGCCAAGTGTATCGTGACGGCTGGCATCAATCCAGCGACGAAGGGTGACAACATCGTCAGCTGCTTAAAGAACGCCGTCAAGGGTCAATGCCTTTCCGACCTACCGAACGCCTGCAAGGATCTTTCAGGAGCGAGCGGCGCGGATTTGGTTGCCAAGATTGCCCAATGTAAACTGGCTCTGGGACCATTCGCCGCGAACGGCGCGCTCCAGTGCTTGAACAACAAATCGACCTCGGGCGATGATATCATCAACTGCCTCTTCAGCTCCATCGGCCTGCCCAAGAAGAACGGCGGCGGCGGCGGCGACAGCTGTGATTCCAGCCCGCCGAAGAAGTGTCTGTCCAAGCTTCCCCAAGAGTGTGCTTCCATCAAGGAAAGCAATGGGCTGGAAATCATTCCCAAGCTTGTCCAATGCAAGATTGCCCTGAAAGAGTACAAGATCAACAAGATCGAGACGTGTCTTGACCCGAGCAAGATAGTGGGAAGCTCGAAGGGAGCGGACGTCTTTTCTTGCCTCTTGGGATCAGCGAAAGACATCTGCATAACTGGGCTGCCGTCATCTTGCACGAATCTTAACGGTATGAGCAAGGCTGAGCTGAAAGCAAGCGCGGTCAAATGTATCTCGGACTTGGGGCCATTCGCGGACGACAACGTCAAGAAGTGTGCCAACAACCCTGAGTCTGGAGATAGCTTCGTTAGCTGCGTCAAAAGTTCTGTCTTTGGAGGGTCTGGCGGAGGTTCGGAAGGAAGCCCATCCGGTTCAGGTTCTGGAGGTGATTCCGGAGGCGGTTCAGGAGGAGGATCAGGAGGAGGATCAGGAGGAGGTTCAGGTGGAGGTTCTGGTGGCGGTTCCGGAGGCGGTTCTGGAGGCGGCTCTGGAGGCGGTAGTGGCGGAGGATCAGGCGGCGGCTCAGGCGGCGGCTCAGGCGGCGGTTCCAGTGGCTCTGGCTCTGGAGGCGGTTCCAGCGGGAGTGGTTCAGGAGGAGGCAGTGGGGGAGGCTCCAATAGCGGCTCGGGCAGCGGCTCCGGCTCAGGGGGTGGCTCCAGTGGCTCAGGCTCTGGAGGCGGCTCCAGCGGTTCTGGCTCTGGCGGGGGCTAGACGCAGGAACGCTCGAGCTCCAACAACATAGACTGATCCCATTTCGGCGACAACTCAATACTTTTAATCTCAGAATAATGTTAATTTTTTATTTTACATACTCAGATTTTCAAATGCAAATCGTGCCCGTTCGTGAACAACAACCCGCAGATTTTAATATGGTTGGGAACCTAGAAGGAGGACGGGACTCGGGCTGATGTCGATTATATGTCAGGGTGAATTCTGGCCTGCGAACCTATTCGCTGCAGGGACGACATACCTGCTGCTGTTAAAGGACGAAAACTTGACCAAAGATAAGAACGCTGGGTGTGAGCGAATCCCTCGCAGGGCCGGGAACGTACAAATCAAGAGACGGAGTATACGGAACTGGAGGTCGGCTGACTGGAGCAGGTATACGCATTCTCCAAGATAACTTCGTTTGGAATGCCGGACGATGCAAACCTGGGTTTTTTTTGAGTTGTGGAAAAGACTTGGTGTGTGATAATGCAGCGCAAAATTCCCGTGTCCATCACCTTTGCTCATGCTGACGTGGACTTTCTCAGTCGAATGCATTTATTCAGCTGGAGAGCGAAGCGACCGGTAACTTCATTCGCCGCCGGCATGGCTAACTCGTGACGCCGTCGCCACCCAGGGGGATGATTTTTGTAAACGGAGATACGAAACAGGAGTGCTGGGACTTTGTACGTCCAAATTCTTCATTTCTCATAGAACGCCATGGGCAGATTTGTCGCGCTCCCACCGCGGCATCTCCAGGCCAAATTCCGACATCAACTTCAACGTGACCAAAGCTTGCAGCAGCTGTCACCGGACCAATTCATTCATGCTTGGTAACAGATTGATATCCACGCGGTCCCGCAACACCGAGGCAGGTCAACTCCGCCAACCCACGCGGCTACCCATATGCGCTGTTCCCAGCAGCATCAAGTAGCGACAGGCTCGCCGAGGAACTGGAAACCCCGACTGTGACACCGATCGTCAGAAAATGCATCAGCGGAGTCGTGGGGCTGCGACAGATTGAGTCTGGTATTCTGGTCCAATGGCGACAAGGGCATCAAGATCAGTCTGAAAGACAAAGACGAGGTCGCGTTGATCATCAAATGTCAACCGCACCTTTACGCAAGACCGCGGTTTTCCCACCCAGTCTCACTTCCCTGCCTAGGCTTGTGCTCTTAGGGCATAGAGACCTCTAATCCACCTATAAGGCTGTGAAACAAGGCATCTTGGCGTAGTGTTAATCTTAAAACCTTATCAGAGACGAGTCATGGTTAAATTGCTATCGGAACAATTAATACCGGCTTTGAGACTTTGACCACCCCTTCCAAGTTCCTTCACAGGCAAAGGGGAAACCCAGCAAGGGCAGGTGCGGGCAGGTGCACGGACCCACATATCCGGCCATTCAGGATTTTCTTATTCTTATCCAACAATTTCGCTGGCTGCTCCTGTTCAAATCATCATCACTCACCCTCACCCTCACCCTCACCCTCACCCTCACCCTCACCATAACCCTGCTACGTCTGATGTTAAATGCTAGATTGCACCGATCTGTACCACAACTCGACCGGGTACCCGTATCCAATGCGGAGATGCGGGGGCATCTCCGCATTCGAGTCGAAACCAAACTTGCAACGGTTTCCTGCACTCGTGCGTCATCGGGCGCCGTGAAAGGTGAGGAGTTGGGCTCTGTCCACCAGCCTCACGCGACAGCCAACGTATGACGACATTCGCTGCTGACGGACAATTGGTGGTGGCCCAACAGCTGTCGGCACTGAGTCCTGAGTCCCGAGTCAAGAAAAAAGCAACAAGACTCATCGCGATCAACAACAAGTAAGCGGCGATCAATGGTGCACATGGACATGGATCAAGGGTTGTGTCAAACTTGGAAAAGAGCGGGTACCGTCTGGACACAGTGACACCTTCGCGACCGACCGACCGTTGGATCCCGCGATTGTCTGATTGTCTGATTGTCTGACTGTCTGAGGCGTGACGAAAAAAGACGGATCAAACGACATTTCGTGGTGCGATTCTGTCTTGCGACTTGCCCTGCCATGATATGATGGATATTGCCTTGGACTGAGTGACCAGCTGCTCCGCTGTTCTGGACTCTAAATCTTTGGGGCAAGATCTAACGAATTCAAAGTTTAGCACTATCCGGGGTGGTGCTACGTTACAGCACGAGTACTTGTGTACTCATCAGCTTGTTGTGGTTGCCATCACTCAGATCCTCCAAGATGCAAGATGCAGACATGCCAACAAAGTTGAGGTTAGCCTTGGCTAGACCTGCACGTGACGGCACTTTTTCTCCGCAATAAGCAGGCAAGCTCCACAACTGCGTCATGGAAGGCTCCATCTGTGCCCCATCTATGCCCCATCTATGCCAGGCAGAAGCCCTTTTCCCAGCACAGCGTGGAAAAGTCGAATCTAATTACCGGCTTACCCCTTGGCAAGTAGCGGAACCGGCGGGCGTCGCAGGGCAAAGAGCCAAGAAGTGAGGCAGAGGAAGAGGCAGAGAAGGCTAGCGCATCGCAGACGAAATGCCGCGATCCGGACAACGATGTCATGGTCGACGCCGACAACCTCGGACGGGCGGCGGTGACCCCAAATTGGCGAGCATCAAGTCATGGCCGGACTCCTCCACCCTTGCATGTACTTGTATTTGGGGTGACGGAAGGGCAAGAAAAGACGCCAGAGTCCAGACAGCGTCCAGACAGCGTCCAGAGAGAGCAGAGCATCCCTTGTCGCGTTCTTAAATCGACTTTCCGACGGGAGAAAAGGGAACGCTGCATACTTGAATCTGGCAGTATTATGTAGGGGCATGCTGAGCCGGAAATGCCAACCATCTCAGACATTATTCATTATTATTGACTTGCTTTCACGTCGCAGACGGCGAAACACAAAAGCCCGGCCAAGTCAAGCCAAGCCAGGCCAAGCCAGGCCAGGCCAGGCACGCCCCGCTAGTCCCAATGGAAATAGACGAAGAGACAAGAAGAACAAAAAAAAAGGGTTCCAACGGAATTGTCTCAGACGAGACCAGCAGCGCAAGCAAGACAGCAATTCAAATTGTTGCCCAGGCTACCTGCACAGAAGAATTCCTTTCTGCTGCCATCTCTGTAACGACACACCCAACACCCCGCAGACCCAACCGACAATGTCTTGTCAAATAAAAAAAGACGTCTGGCGCAAACAGGAAACTGGGGGTGGATGGAGGAGGCTTGTTGTGAACTCAATCATCGCATATCCTGGTGGGTCCGCCGCATCCTCTTCTTTTTTTTGGCGCGGAAAGTTGTTGTCAGGTTGCTAGCCGGAAACTATAAGCTTGTACGGCTTATACGCAGAGGCTCTCCGTGTCGAGTTGCTTTTAAACCTCTGCCACCCACTTGACTCTCGTTGTTTTTCTCCTTTTTCTCCCTTGTCTTCTTCCCCCTCTTATCCTCCCCCCACCTTTTCCCATTCGTCTCTGCGACCCATTTGTGCCGTGATCTGCATCCAGCTCAAAGAGGTATCCCGTCTTGCGTGGTACCAAGGGGGGAAGCACAACACGAATTCAAGGCAGACAAAGAAGTCAACATGCCTCAAACACACTTCTCGGAAGACCCTCCGCAGGTCATCAATCAACAGGATCTTGAGCTCGCCAACGAGAAGCTCAAGAGGTCGGAATCTGCTGGGCCGAACAACGGAGCTCAAAACGGAGCTCAAACTGCTGCTGGAACCGCAGGCTCTGGCGATGACGCCAACTCTCCCACAGACACCAACCACAAGGGTGCTAATCTGGAAAAGATAGGCACGTACGACAAGTACGAAATCACCGAGGACGACTGCTACAACGAGCTGGGATACAGCTACCCGAACGGGAAGAAATGGTATATCCTCACCGTCATCTTCTGGGTTCAGGTGTCGATGAACTTCAACACCTCGCTGTATTCCAATGCCATCCCTGGCATGACCGAGGAGTTTGGTGTGAGTGACCAGGCTGCTCGATGTGGTGCCATGATCTTCCTGGTTCTCTACGCGTTTGGTTGTGAGCTGTGGGCTCCCTGGTCAGAAGAGTTCGGCCGCTGGCCGGTTCTCCAGCTCTCACTTTTCCTCGTCAACATCTGGCAATTGCCCGTCGCACTAGCGCCCAACTTTGCCACCGTCATGGTTGGACGAGCACTGGGTGGTTTGTCGTCGGCTGGTGGCTCAGTCACGCTGGGAATGATTGCCGATATGTGGGAAGCCGACACGCAGCAGTACGCCGTCGCTTATGTTGTCTTTTCTTCTGTCGGAGGGTCTGTCCTAGGTCCCATCGTGGGTGGTTTCACTGAGCAATATCTGGACTGGAGGTGAGTGAAGCGAGTTTTTTTTTTGAGTTTTTTTTTTCGCGCACGACTAAACATCCAATGCTAACCACCACGCGCCGCGCGTTCTCTTGTAGATGGTCTATTTGGGTTCAGCTTATTCTTGGTGGAGTCGTGCAGATCATCCACGCACTCACTGTTCCCGAGACCCGTACCACCATCATGATGAACCGCATTGCCAAGAAGCGCAGAAAGGAGACGGGCCAGAACATCTGGGGTCCAGATGAGCTCGTCCCCTTCAGCGACCGCTTCTCTGCCAAGGAGATCCTCACTACCTGGGTCCGACCCTTCCGAATGTTCATTACCGAGCCCATCGTCCTGGTCTTGTCCCTGTTGTCTGGTTTCTCCGATGCGCTGATCTTCATGTTCATCCAGTCTTTCGGGCTGGTATACCATGGAAAATGGGGCTTCACAACAGTGCAGGTCGGATTGGCATTCATTGCCATCGGCGTCGGGTACGTCATTGCCTGGTTGATGTTCATTCCTGCCATCCGCCGCAACATCAAAGAGCGAGCTGCCAAACCTACCGACGAGCGAGCGCAGTATGAATCTCGCCTCTGGTTCCTGCTCTACACAGCACCGTGCTTGCCAATCGGCCTGATTGGGTTCGCATGGACGATTTCAGGTCCCCCGATTCACTGGATCGGGTCGATGATATTCGTCGCCATTGTCGGCATCGCCAATTACGCCATTTACATGGCCACAATCGACTACATGATTTGCGCCTACGGTCCGTACTCTGCTTCAGCCACTGGTGGTAACGGCTGGGCCCGAGACTTCCTGGCTGGTGTCCTCACCGTGCCTGCCGTGCCGTTCTTCGAGAACATTGGTAAATCGAGCGGGAGAAACCTGGAATATGCCAGCACCATTCTTTTCTGCATCTCATTCGTTCTTGTCATTGCCGTGTACGTCATCTACTGGAAGGGGCCCGAACTACGAAAGAGGTCGCCATTCGCTCAGAGGCTGGCCGATGCCCGACAAGAGCAGATACAAGAAGGTCGCCGTGGCAGCAACGCATACGATGCTGGGGAACGCCGAGGTAAGCAAGCACTCTTTTCCCTCCCCTGCCGCGCCACTCGTGCACTTGTATCAGGGACGAACGAAACTGACCAAACAAATCGCACAGGATCCGCTGCTTCTGCTTCAGGAGTGCCGGGACGCCCTGCCAACGCGCGACGATACAGCCAACAGCACCGCTTCTTTGGTGAAAGCCGCGTCACCCCAAGAGGAACTCCTCGAGGTACCCCTTCGGCCAGTCGCCGACCGAGTGTTGCCAACTTGGCGACAAAGAAATAGGAGGGGCTGGGACAAGAGTCCACATGATGCGACTCTAGAAAATAATGCCGGGATTTTTTTTTTTTTTGGGGGGGGGGGGATACAACTTGTTCATTTGCACCAGTGTTTTTTCTTCTTATTCCATAATTAGGACAAGTGAATTTAACGCAAAAATGATACCACGCCTCCATGTCCAAATTACAGCATCGAACATGTCGACAAACTGTGGCAAAGGTGATGGTGCGGCGGTGGTCGCCGAGGGAACCAGGCGATGGGCGCTGCGTGGCAAGCAACCTGTTAGTTACCCTGACCTTCCCTCCAAGCTATGTTTTATCCTTGATTGCCATGTGCCAAGTGCCATGGTGTCTTTCCCATGACAACTCGCGTAAATTGCCATGTCTCTGGCCCCCTCATTCCTGAGTCCTGAAATTGCCTTGTCCGTCATGCTAGGTCGGTTCCTTCTCGCCGACGCCAAGGCCGGGGGGGGGGTACGAGTCCGGGCCTTTTGCGGGAAAGCAGCGCTTCTGAGAATGCGAAAAAGGACTGCTACGCGTCTCGGTTATTGCCCGCGCCGGGCCGGCTCGGGGGTTTTCCCCTCTGATCGTGCCCCTGCAAATTGCCCAGCCCACAAAACAAAACTGTGACGTACGTAAGCAGTGAGCACTGTATGGATTACGTAAGCAACCCAGACAACCGACAAGGAAGGTCCCAGCAGCCTCGTCCAGGTTTCATCCATCGTTAACAATCTACCCGTTGCCGTAAGATATGCCGACCGCGATGCATGCAATGCAGCGCATGGCCAACCCTCGTGCTTGCAGCAACACAGCCCGGCACGCATTGCGGACGCCGGCGCGGAAGTCCAGTCTGAGCACCGCAAGGAGGAGCGCTTCCGGGTCGGCACTTGCTCTGAATCCGCGGTGGCTCTCGGATCTGCAGAGCCGCATCAAGGCCCTGGGCGCCAATGCCCGGGGAGAAGATGCCGAGAGGTTGAGGAAGACCTCCGACTACCTGGACAGTCACTGGCTCGCGCTGTCGGCCGGCAGGGAGGGCTTCCTCACCGAAGAGCGGTGGAGGGGCCTCAACAAGTTTGGCGTGGCCTGGGGCGACATGGTAACGTTTACGAACCCGAGATGCCTGCTGACTTTGGACGCGCCGTCTGATGTGGTGAATACAGGATAGCATGGTGAGTCCTCCTTGTGTTGCACAAACCACTCACAGTTGAAAAAAAAAAAAAAAAAAGCCGTGTACCAAGCTCAGACGGGTAAACAGGGTAAGCAAGAAGAGCATTTTGGAACTGGCGAGTTCTCATTTCCAGCATCTATACTCACGAATAACCAAGTAAAGGTCACGTCAACAACATCATGTACAACCGATACGCTGAATCCGCGCGTGTCAACTGGGTTACGTCGTTTGCGCCGTACGCACCACCGGAAGAGCGCCAGCAGTGGCTCGACATGATGAGCCCCCGTGGCATTGGTCTCATCCTGAAGAGCATCAAGACTGATTTCAAACTCGTCAGTCTGCCTTGCTCCCTTCTGCCATTCCTCTCCCCCCCCTTGTTTCCAGGAACCTCGTTGAAAGCTTACGCTGCGCACTCGGCCAGCCCGTCACATATCCCGACAAGATCACAGTCATACATAGACTCTCCCAGCGACCAACCAGCAGCTGCACCAGCATATTCCTCGACGCCGTCATCTACTCCGAGATGCACAGACGCGTGGCGGCGCGATGCTTCGAGGACTTGGCCGTGTACGACTATCGAGCAGGCAAGTTGTCTGCGTTGAAACCATTCATGGTGGACGAGCTGCAGAAGGTGTACGATTTGCAGGAGAAGAACAGACGGGAGGCTGAACGGAAGATTGAGGACCTGGAGCAAGGAAGTCGTCCATGAATAAAAACATGATGCAACAAACATCATGACAGGAGACTTGTTTGACGAAAGAGAGTTTATTAAGAACAACGGCTCGAGAATTTGTATGTACAGTGCTGCATATGTAGTGTAGCGAAGGCAGGCCCTATGTACGAGCAGCCAGAGGAAGCGACTGGGGAACTATGTGTACAGAGAAGAATAAGATGTGGAACCGCGATGCAATATAAACAGTCGAGAGTGGTGGGTAAGTGGGTGGGAATCATGGCCATGGAAAGGAAATGGTCGAGTTGACTTTGACAACTCAGGTTGTGGTGTAATGGGCGACGTATGCGACTTCCATCATGGCGCCGTACCCATCCTGAGTTGCGCCATTGGGAGCGCCCGGCTAGGAGATTCGGAGTCAGAACTTTGGTACAATTGGGGAGGACTTGGGACTTTTCTTGAAGGAATGCTTTCTCGAGAGAAGGACGTACCCACTTGCCGCCCACGGCGACGTTGAGGATGAAGTACATGGGGCTCTGGCACAGAGAGAGCCAGGTGGCGTAGTCGGCGATGCGCGAGCCGGTGATGCGGTGGAACTGGCGGCCGTCGACGAACCAGGTGATGGACTGGCGGGCCCAGTCCCCGGCGCGGCGGTCGAACTCGAGCCGCCAGACGTGGAAGTTGTTGTCGTTGGCGACGGCGACGGTGCTCCCGATGCCGTCGGGCTCGTTGCAGGCGCCGCCGGGGTACTGCTGGCAGTGGGCGGTGCCGTGCCCGGCCGGCTGCCCGTTGACCTGCTCCATGACGTCGAGCTCGCCGCACGCCGGCCAGGCCGTGCCGTGCCGGATCGAGTCGCCGAGCATCCACCAGGCCGGCCAGACGCCCTGCTTGCCGGCCTGGGCGTTGGAGCCGAACCGGAGAGAGGCCTCGACCCTCGTGACCCTGCCGGCGTCGGGCGTGAAGACGTACTTGCTCTCCAGCCGGCCCGACGTCCACCCCCTCCGGGCCGACGCGTCCCTCCACGGCACAATCTGCAGCGTGTTGCCCCCGCTGAGCTGCACGTTGCGCGCGCTGGGCGTGTACGTCTGCCACTCGTCGTTGACGTCGAGGTATCCGTTGATCAGGTTCCAGTTGTCCGTGTTCGGGGCGCTGCCTCCCGCGCCGCCAAAGGTCTCCTGCCATCTGAGGTTGAATCCCGCGTAGCCGGGGGCACCCCACGCGCTCGCCGAGGCAGCGAGAGCCAGCACACTGGCCAGTAGTGCTTGGTGGTTGATCATTTTGTGCCGAAGAACAAACAACGCGGGGGGGGGATATAATATGTACAACAAGAACGAGTCGTGTATATGATACACAGCGGCAAGTATAAACACACACACAAACACACTTACACAGAAGAAGAAGCGAAACGTTCTTTGCTTTCCCTCCCACCCCATTCACGCAACGAGATTCAGCGCGAGAGGTGGGAACATGGTCAAGTTATTATACCTCCCCGGCTCCAGACAAACCTAGTACAAGTTGCTCCGCGCTCTTCTCTGTTCCCTAAGAAGACAACCTGGGGGGAGTCTCCAGATCAAAATGGCAAGGACTACGAGACAAGGGGAACCTAATCTCATCCCAAGTGACCACGACAAGTTGGCCATCCTGGAAACGTCCCATCCGGGCAGAAAAGGCACATTGGGCTTAGCTCATGAGAAAGATGGGCATCCTACGGGAAGACGATTCATACAAGAGGGCATGATTGGTCAAGCCTCGCAACATTTCACTGCATGATGAAAATGTCGAATGGTCCTACTTCATCGAATGCTCAGGCGCAGAAAAACTGTGCGCCTCTTGATGGAAGGGCCGAATCAAGAGGCCATGGGGACACGTGCTCGGGTGGCCTTCTCTCTCTTTCTTATTTTGGCCAAACCCCTTGGCTTTGGGAACTTGGGGGGATCTCGACAGATGAGATGGGTCTCTGATATACTGAAAGAGTGCTAGCGCAGCCCGGCGCAACATCTTGCTCCCCCCCTCGTTCAACGTTAGAGCCGGAATGCGAAATGGACCAACTCCATGTCGCCTGTTTTTCCTTTTCGGTATATGGCGGCCGAGTCACGAAACACACAAGACTTGACTGGGAGGGGGGAGCATGGAATCATATCTGGCTCGACGGGGAACGTGTTCCTTCAGTCATGTGCTGCGCTGTTGCTGTGGCACGGCGCATCTCGTCTTTGGCCGACGACTTACGGAGCAACTTCCCAATGCTTGGTTCGGGGAAAAGTGGCAGCGCCGGGGGGGGGGGGGGGGTTGAGGTTGCATTGGGGCCGGTCGGCGCGTGGATCCCCAGATGATGGATCCCAAGATGATGGATGGAATCCCAGAGATGCAGGTCCCCGTGGTGCTGGTTGTTCTGGGTGTCACGCAGCCCATGGAACGTGACGTGAAGCGCACACATTGTCGCACGTCGGGGCTTGAAATAAAATAACATGACGGATTTGCACAATGCAACTTTTCCTCCGCACCGGCCCCTCGGTACCCCACTCGTGCATGAATAAATAACCCGTCAGCGACCGGCCATCCCCGTCCGTTTGTCTCGGATCCTCTTTCGCCAACGAGCTCGCTAATCTGTGGCGATGAAATGCATGCATTCTTATTTCCCATGTTCCGGCCCGTTGCGAACATGACTCGGTGGTGACTCGACGGGGATCCAGAAATGCCAGGCTCATTGCCCAGCGCCAATGACTCTTGCAAAGTCGTTGCACGGACCCTTGCATGAACATGTCTTTTTTTTTTTTTTTTTTTTTTGTTCATTTCTTCACATGTCCCCCCAGCTGAAACCACCTTCCACGGGATGAGCATCACCAGCCACACATTGCCGACTTGGCGCGCTCCTGACCGCCGATTGGACAGATCAGCTGAACAAAGAAAAGAAGGGAAAAGAAGGAAGGTGAGAGGGTCCGGCAGGCAGGCGCGCAGGCAGGCCGTGATTGGCTCTCGCTTCATGGCACCCCCGGATGCAAGGGGGCGCGATGGCTTGTTCCCATTTATCCTATTCCCGCCAGAATATTATCTCCTTGGATGCACTCGATCTGATAGACTCCCAACTGATATGTACCAGATTCGTTACAAGGCACCGGCTGGCTCGGGTATTTCGTCTTGTATCAACTAGCGTAATGATGCAAGCAAAGCAACATGATGGCTAGATGTCAAATAATTTTATGGCTATTGATGCAACCAATCGATATACACAGCTTCCCCCTATGATGTGGTCTACAGCCACTATTGTTTTTATTTACTCGTAATCGTTAACATGACTCCCAAAAAAAAAGGACTTTGCCTCCGTAGGAGAAAAAGAAGGGTACAATGATGGACTTGAACCAACTATACTGGACAGACGGGGAATCGAACCCCGGACCAATCCCATGCCTGGTCACTAGGTGAAATCATGCTAAGGGAGTATTATACCACTAAACCATCCGCCCGTATCATTGGTTTAACCGATGATTGACAGCGGCGCTATTGAGACTCATAATCTTTTGCAAGGCTGGCTCACGCGTACAAGGAGAACGGCTGGCTTCCGACACCATCATGTGATTGGATCCTCGCCAGGGTACTGGCTCAGTGGCTGCACACAGGCTGCCGTATTTGGCAGGTGATGCCCGCGCTCCGACGTACCTTCCCAGGGTCCCGATGGACCGCTTTATGCTTGCTTTACTGTTGACTAGTCCTCTTACTAAAAGTTACCCATCTGCATCGCACCCCAAAGCTTGCAGGCCGCCGCCGCCGCGTTGATGCAGCGCGCCGTGGTAGCTGATCGCCGGCCCTGTCGCAAGGGTTGCAGTATCGAAATTTGCACCGTCTCGGACGTTCACGCGCCATGTCTGAAGACGACATCGACATGCTCGGCCCCGACGGGCAAGGGTCTTCCCGTGTCGATCGTGACCGCCGCGCTCCACGTTTCAGTTGGACTCCCGCATACGAGACGACTTTCTTCCGCAGCCTCTGTGACAGCGTCCAACTCGGTTTGCGAGAAAATAACAGTTTCAAAGCTGAGGCTTGGGAGCGCGCCGCGCAAATCCTCCAGGACTGCCATGGCGCATATCCTGCAAAGAGCCACCTCATCAACAAGAGCGACAATGCGCGGAAGCGATTCCGCCTTTGGCGTGGTCTTCGCGAGGACCCAGACTTTGTATATAATTCAGTGTCGAAAACAGTGACTGCCACGGAAGACGCTTGGAGGGCGCACATAGAGGTGGGTGTGTCTCGTGCCGATGGCGTAGTCAGGACATTCAAGACGACGCAAAATAGAGCAAGAGAAGACTGACATGACAGGTGGACAGAGAGAGCCTCTTTCGAAAGCCCTCCGGGGTCGACCGTTTGATCATGAAGAATACATGGAGATCCTGTACCCCGACGTTATCGGGTCTGGAGGTGCGCCAAAAAGGATCATGAAACCGCGCAGGAGAACCGATGGACAGCCGGGTGACGAGTCTGAGATGCCAGGAACCGGTGTCTTACATCTACAGTCTGAACCTTCAAATGGTCCCACCAGCCAGGACAGCCCTGGGCCAGCGGAATCATCTTCGAGCCAGACGCCGACATCGACCGCCCTTCCTCCTCGAGCGGCGACTACACAGCCATCCGCCTTGACGCCTCCAGATGAGCCGGCAAATCAAGCAAAGAAGCGGGCGCTTCCAATAGCCCAAAGCGACGGCCTGTTCGGCACAACGCCGCCATCGCCCTCTTCAGCCCATCATGGCAGAACCCTGCTATTGGCCGCGTCACCAGGGAAGAGGCAACGGACCTCCCTCGCGGACGATTCAGTGGCTTTAGTTCCCGCATCTTCAAACAATCTGCTTCCGAATACGGTTGCATCTACATCTGAATCACCAAGTGGTGCTCCTCCGCCCGTGACGACAAGATCGACCCGGAGTCCTTCGCAGCCGCCGCCGGAGAAGCCTACCTGTGACGTCGTGCGGCCCTCCATCGGCTCAGGATGGTGTGAAATGGCTCTGGAGCAGTTCTTCGGAGACTTCGCAGACGCGGACATGGATTTGCAGATCAAGATAGCAGAAAACGTCTTGGTCGATGAGAGCAAGGCGTTGATATATTGCAAAATGTCCTGGCGCATGAAGCAGCACTGGGTAATGAGACTCGACGAAGCATTTCGAAAATCGCCATGATACCCCATATCATTAGAAGACTTTGGCAACAATGCTCATTCCCTGAAAAAGTAAATGCATGATACACGAGACAAATAATCTTCGCATGGAGCTGGTGCCCCGGTTTTAAGAAGGGTAGGCGGAGTGGCTCTGAATTCGTGATACCCGTTGGCACGGCGTTGGTCTGGGGAGTTGGGACCTGAATTCAGGGAAGGATCAAGCTTTTGTCATTGTTAGGAGTAATTTTTTCTTCTTCCTTTTTCATTCTTAAGAAATGCATTCACTTGCTCGTCGTATCTTGCTCCGCATCGCTGGAATGCACAGTAACAAAATACCAGCAGAGGAGATGGATAAAAAAGTTCAGTATGCTGGTCATCCAAAGCCAGAGCCGAGTCCGAGTTCCCTGTTGTAGGGTAATTCTTCGTCTGAAAAAAAAACAATCAGAGATTGATTTGGTTGCGGGCTCATGCGGCCAGCTGTGAGAGCCACGACGGATATTGACGCCTCGACAGCGTATTCTTGCCTTGGCATCCACAGGTCAGAGTAAACCAACCTGGGAAAGAATCGGAAATGGAGCGGTGCCGACTGGCATTAATAGTTCAGTCCATGACTTCCATGGCGACCAGCCGTTGACCGGTTGGTGGGTGGGTCGTGGACTCGTGGCTCTCACTGAGGTTCGCCAAGTACGTCATCCATTGACGGGGGCTGGAGGCGTTGCCCGGACCGGACAGCTTTCGTCGGATTCCGCGTCACATGAAATGGGCAGTCACAACTTCCCTTCAACACAACCTTCTTTCCTTGTCCAGGCACGGCAACACAAATCTCTATAACAAGGCCCTGCAATTTTTCCGGATTCCCTCCCAGCCCCGAAACCCCAATCAATCAGTAAGTTAGCTTTTCCCTTCCTTGGCCGTCGCATTTTACAAGAACCTGGAAGTTAATTGCCCGCGTCGCAGTGTCTTACGCCCAAGTAGCCGCCAGCGGTCCCAAGCAGACTCCCGAGGAGGTGAGTGAAGCGCACATCGCCATCGCATCGCATCGCGTCGCGCAATTTTTTTTTTCCCTCCCCCTCCTGATACTCTCTCGCCGCGGGACGTGACTCGTCATGTAGCCGCTGGGGCCCGACTGACTGACACCTGAAACGCGCAGGCCGCTGCTCCTCAGCCCGTGGAGCTCGTCAACAACGAGTCCGCATCCACTGCCTCCCTCATCGACGTTGACGTCCCCAGCGTGCGCACCGTGCCGTCCGACTTTCTCGAGCAGGATGTCCAGACGGACACGCAAGCTGAGCGGCTGGAACGCGAGGCCGAGGCCGCCAAGGCCAAGGCCCAGCATGCCAAGAAGCATGCCGCGAAGAAGGCGCGCAACGCCGACTCTTGGATCACCCAGCAGTTCGCCAGCCTGTCGGATGGCAGTGCTGGTGCTCTGGCCTTGACCAATTTCGCCGCCGTCATCGGCGTCAGCTCCTACCTGGGGTACAAGGCATGGGGCCTGTACGAGAGGGGCAACCTCGACTGGAAGAAGGCTGGTGTAGGGTTTGGTATTCTGGCTGGCGTTGGTGCCGTGGAGGCTGTCCTTGGACGATATCTGGTCAAGGGCAAGAAGGGTGGCTCTTAGATGTGAGAGTTGGGATGGCAGATGCCGTATCGCACTCCTCTTTTTTTTGCGGCGTTGGTTGTAACGGTATTGATGCGTTTTTTTGGTTTTTATTTTTACCTTTTTGAGTCTAATGTGAAATGTACAATTCAGCATCATGTTGCGACTGAAATCTGCAGTCAGCAATGTCCATGCATGACGCCTGGCCCTGTCACGTTCCGATTCATGCGCCATGAGATGAGATGCCGTTCCGAGTGGAGACAAATATTATGGTGCTTAATGGTGTAGCTTGATACTTTGCCCGTCCATGTTCCATAGCCTTCCACCTATGCATATCCGTCTCGTACAGTGTGATGTTGTACAAGCATGGCACCATGCCAAATTCTACATGGAGCACGGGTCTGGAAAAGTGCTCCCCCCTCCCCCAATAATACATTATCGCCACCCATGCGATGGATACATTTTAAAATAGCATGCTCTATTCCTTGCTTTCCAGGTTTCCTGGCTGTTCCTCTTGTGCGTCCTTGCTGTCCGCGTCGGTGGCGTCCTCCCACTGCTTTGGTACACCATTGTCGGCCACTGGCCGAGCACTTTTCGACTCTTCCGTCTCGAGTGGGTCAATTCTTGAAGAATAATTTGAAGAAGCACCTTCCTCGCGGGAAGCTCCGTCTCCCCCAGGTGCTCCGTCTTCACCGCCCTCATCATCTGTGAGTTCGGCGCCGTAGATGTCCGGGTACCGTCTAAAGCATTCCTGCATGCCCCTGTGATGGTGTCAGCGTGACTCCCGTGGTGCGTGGCACTCGAAAGCCTTGGCATACTGGAACTTATCGATGCAGTCCATGCCCTTGGGCTCCGCGCTGGAGAAGATGAAGCAGCTGAATGCCGTCTTGAAGTCCTCGCCACAAGGACCGTGGGCCATTCCGCCAAGACATGGGCAGTCCCAATTGATTTCGCCGGTTTCGGGGTTGAACGCGCCCTCTTGGCCGCCTTCCTCCTCCTCCAGTGGCGCCTCTGGGGAAGCAGAAGCCGCGGCGGTCTGCGCGTCGGTGCCGGGTCGGGTCTCGGTCTCGGGGGTCGTGGATTCGGTCGACTGGACTTGGGATGGTTCGGGCTGCTCCTCACCCAGCTGCTGCCGCTTTTTCTCGACGACAGACTCGACGGTGGGTAGATCGGATTCTGCGAAAGTCAACGGAGCGGATATTTGTCGGGGTGCTTTACCCATTTTTTGGTGCTGGTTAGCTGGGGATGGGTGTTTGCTGAAACTTGTGGTGACGCGGCGGGCGGATCTGGAAGTACCTTGTTCTGTCTCCTCTGCGAACACGGAGTTTGTGTTGTAGTAATAGGAGACGGCGCCAATGGCCAGACCCCATCTCAGCGCGAGGCTCTTCCATGATCGTGGCCGATCGGCGGGGGACGTGGACGTGGACGTGGACGTGGACGCAAGCCGTCGAGGTGCAGACCGGGAGGCCTGCGGGCGCAGGCGTCCCAGACCTGCTAGAGTCTGTCGCGACGCGGTTCGCAAGGTTGCGCGATACATGCTGTGGCCCTGCCGAGACGGAAACGGGAATCTTCAACGATGTTGCGAACCGGGTCGTGATACTGCGTGAGCAAATTGCATTCATTGACTGGAAATAAATATTCCACCAGGGAAAAAAGTGTCTGCATCGATTGGTCAGCGTTCCCGATGACCCCACAGACGGACGGGGACGGTAAAAGTTCAGCAAAAGCACCAACCACCACACCGGTGTTTATCCGGTTATCCGGTTATCCGAAGAGATATGTGAAGCCTGCTCCGTAGAGGGGGCCGGGGGCGCTCGACAACACAAGCAAGCACCAGCATGACACAAGCGTTTTGGAATATGCAGCTGCCACGTGTTATATATAACACGAAACTTTTTGTGTGCATTGTGCATCCAAGTTCCACTACTTGTGCGAAACTTTTGACCCTGGTAGTCAGTGCACGCGCCTACATATGCTTGAGAAATTGCCAACCTTGAAGATTGATGATTCACACCCTCCTCGCCCTGAAAGTTATTTCTCCCACCCCGGGCAACAAACAGACCGCCTCAGTCTCAGTCCGCCTTCCTTTCGTTCCCTCTCGGCGCCAAAAACAACGCCCTTCAGGAAAACATCGACGGAAACTTGCAAACTTTCCAGCACCAGGACAGGCGACCAAGGCTCATTCATTGCAAGCTGTAACATGTCCACCAAGGAATTTGAGTGGCACCCCGCCAAGCTACTAGAGGATCATGATAATTTCCAGGAATTCGCGTTATTGGTCCTTAACCAGCCTCTGAAAAATGGAGCCACCTTGCGCAGACTGTGGAAGAATGGTAAACGACAGATCTGCCTGCGGGGGGGGAACCCATCACATTTTGCAGCTCAACTGTCATCAGATTTACATTGCGTGCTGACCAGGGTTGTTGTTGTATCTAGCGAAACTGAGAGTTGCTGCCGATGGCGGCGCCAATCGACTGCATGAGCTGTCTTCGTTCCGAGGGAAATTTGTCAGTGGATTAGTGCCCCCAGAACTCGAGGTATATGCCGTTGATGTAGGGAGGTTTTAACATTCTTTAGTCGAATCTGCAAGCCATCATTGGTGATTTGGACTCCCTTTCTCCCTCCGTGAGGGACTTCTACTCGTCACAACCCACGCCCGCACTGGTCATTCACGACACTGACCAGGAATCCGCCGACTTCGGGAAAGCCATCAACTGGATTCGCAAGTCACAGCTAGGCGCCATGGATATAGTCGCGCTCGGTGGCATCGGCGGCCGGGTTGATCAAGGCCTGAGTCAGCTTCACCACCTTTATCTCTTTCAATCAGAGCCTGATTACGCCACTGGCCGAATATACCTGCTGTCCGGATCAAGTCTGACTTTTTTGCTGAAATCCGGAACACACAAGATTCACGTCAATGAAGACGGCGAGGATGCTGTGTTTGGGAAACACGTTGGAATCATCCCGCTTCAAGAGCCTAGCCGGATCACCACCAGAGGCCTGGAATGGGATGTGTCTGATTGGGAGTCAAAGATTGGAGGAAAGCTAAGCACCAGTAATCACGTGTTGCCTCGTACTAGATGTGTCGAGATCCATACCACAAAGGACGTGCTTTTCACCATAGCTCTCCGTCCTGTTGATGGGGAAGACGAGGTTTAGAAATGGGCGAAGCCGACGGAATCAATCAAAGGGGAAATGGAGAGTTTCCGGAAAAAAGTTGAAAAGTTGAAAAGCTCCCCCGTAAGAAGAAGAAAAAAAATCTGCAATGTACTGACCCATATACCCCAAAGACGCCATGCTTAATGTTCTTCCCAAGTACAGCATACCCGCAGCCGAAGACGCACTTGTTCATCGTAGGTAGTGCAACACTAACCAGCAAAATGCGAAGAAGACGACGACTCCTCCCGAAAACAGCCACTTGTCTTGTCGAGCCCGCCTTTCCACCATTCGTATAGTCTCTCCGCTGATGCCCAGGGTGGTGCCAACGCTGTACAGTCTCTTTTGCGTGTTCTTGAGCATTTCCCGTTGCTGTCCCAAGTCGCCCAGAACAGCCTGCCCCCTGGCAATATATTCATCCAGGGCCGAGTGAGTGTTGGCCAAGAAGTTCTGCTCTCTGAAAGCATGCGCCTCTCGCATTTCGTCTGCGGACCCGGTTGTCAAATGGCCGCTCGGTTGTGACGATTGCCGAGGCTGCAAGGCAGAGTTGGTACTCGTCGGAGTGTTTGCGTACGGATTTTCGGGAGTGGCATTGTAAGGTCTCCTGCCGAGCAATTCTGCTCTGTTGTTCTGGTGATGTGCGTCGTCTCGAGCTTTCTTCAGGCCATCGATCTGGGATCGGAAATCGGACAGGTCTTCCCGGAATCGCTTGACCCGCTCGAAGGCTTCGCCTTGCTTCTTTGGAACTATTTCTTGTCGTGCAAGTTGGTTGTATTCGTCGATCGTCTTGGAGAATGACGACAGCGACGCCGACACGTTGCCAATGTCACCGGCGGAGGGGGCGCCTTTGGAGTTGAGCGTCTCGAGTTCGCTGCGAATTGATTTGCTCTGCCGCAGGGCAGAATTATACTGGACGTTCTGTTGATACGGGAATTAGTCTTGTTACATATGAAGTACAATGCGGGGTCGCTCACCATGATAGCAGCCTTGATGTTGTGCAGCGCGCAAGTTGCAGCTCGTGAAGATCGTGTCCTCAGCTCCTTCTGGATCCGCCGAAAATACAATGGTACCAAGCTATGTACGTGGCTTGTACCTGGCTCAGGGGTGCAGGCGGAAGCGGAATATCTCTGGACCCGCTGTTCATTTGCCAGTGACATCTTTTGCTAGAACCAGTAATCCGTAATCCGTACTTTACCTTACCTAGGTACTGATTCCATCAAATACGCAGATAGCAAGATTGGCTCAGCGCATATCGTAGAATAAGATTAAAAAAATTGTTTGATTGATAGTGAACCGCTCTTCTAACTTGATCGGGCAACAAGTCGCTGGTCTGTTGCTTTCAACAGTTAATTGAGTGTGCCGTTCCCATTACATCAGGCCCCTGTTCAAGATCTGACAGTTGTCAGCGGGATCCCCATGTCATACTGCACAACCAGCAGGGAAACCTAGCATTCATCAACTGCCAAGTTCATCATCAAAAGCATCAACTGAGGCTCAACCTCAAATGTTCCGTCAACAAGACCCGCTAATTACACATTTTTTGGCCGACGTCGGCACCGATCCGGCACCGATCCGGCATCAGACTCGCCGTTCTGCCGGCCGTTATGTCCTACCCGTGCCACGCCCCACCTTATATGCCCGAAAATTGGGACAAATCCCCGACAACGGCAGGGGTGGCGCATCGTCTGGATCTCAGACAAAAAGGCTCCCTCCCAGAGGTATTTTTGTCTTTCTGGCTTCGATCGAATGGTTCTAATAACACTCTGATGCCTGGTCTGAGAATCGACCTAAACATTGGTGGCCATGAAGCAGGCGAATCCGAAATCGCTTGAAAACGGCCAACAGGGTGCGTTGCCATCCTCAAATGAGCACAGTCACACGGACATTGAAAAGTCGCCTTCACCCTCGGTGGAAAATAACGCTGCACCGTATTCAGTCTTGACATCATGGCAAAAACGAAGTGTCGTCCTTGGTGCTGCCTGCACGGCAATCTTCTCACCTCTCACCGCTCAGATATACTTGCCAGCATTGACGCAGCTGTCAAAAGATCTTCAGGTGACTGATACGCAGATCAATTTGACAATAACGACTTATATGATCTTTCAAGGCATAACTCCCATGTTTATAGGCTCACTAGCCGACAGTGGGGGCCGTCGACCGGCGTACGTCGGATGCTTCGTCGTTTACATCGCAGCCAACATCGGGCTTGCTTTAGCTCCGAGTTACGGTGCTCTTCTTGGTCTGAGATGTCTCCAGTCCGCTGGATCAAGTAGCACCGTCGCCCTTTGTACAGCCGTCGTTGCAGACGTTGTGACGTCAGCTGAGAGGGGGCAGTACATTGGGCTCACCGTTGTTCCAACAGTTTTTGCTCCATCGCTTGGACCCATCATTGGCGGGCTTCTTTCGCAATATCTTGGTTGGAGATCTATATTTTGGTTCCTCGCTATAACTTCTGGCGTGGCGTTGGTGTTCATCATCTTGTTTTTCCCGGAGACGTGTCGTCGAATAGTCGACGATGGCTCCGTCGCTCCGCCCCCTCTGTACAGGTCTGTCTGGCAGACTGTACAGCGTCGGCGGAGGAGAAAGCTCCGGCGCGGGAACACACTCGAGAAAGTGGCAGCAGGCGCGAGCTCGGCAAGCAAGCAGAACAAGTTCAAGTTCCAAGTGCCAAATGTTCTCGAATCACTGTTTCTCCTCTTTGAGAGAGTGAACGGTCTGTTGCTCTGGACCAGCAGCCTTGTTTTTGCTGGCTTTTACTGCATCTCGACGGCGATGCCAACCCTGTTCGCGAATAAATACGGCTACAATGAAGTCCAAGTTGGCTTGATGTACCTGCCCTTGGCCGTTGGGTCTATCGGCGCTGCATTGATTGTCGGCCCCTTCATCAACTACAACTTCAAGCGTCATTGCATCAGATCTGGCGTTCCTTACGATCGCAGGCGACAACAAGATCTCTCAGAGTTTCCTCTGGAACATGCCCGTCTCGAAATCGGGCTTCCGTTGCTTGGCCTCGCTGGAACGAGTCTGATCGGTTGGGGATGGGCAATGCATGCAGTCACCCACGTCGCTGTGCCGTGCTTGTTGAGTTTCATGCTAGGTATCGGTATGATTGGGTTCAACAACGCTACCAACATTTTGCTCGTCGACTTCAACCCTGGAAAGGCCGGTACCGCGACCGCTGCCAACAACCTAACTCGCTGTCTTGTCGGTGCTGATGCCAGTGCTGCCATTATCCCTGTGATCGATGCTATGGGGGTTGGTCCCGCATTTACACTTGTCGGAGGCCTGTATTTCATAAGTTTAGTTCCCTTGCTCGTGCTTCTCAAATTTGGTATGAGGTGGAGGGCAAAGGCAAAAGCGCGGGAGGAAAAGAAGAAATTGCAAAGCGTGGAGGACCATGGTTCCGCCACCGATTTGAATCGATGCAGAGGAGGTGTCATTGGAGTGCTAGTCGCAAGTGATGAAGACATCGTATAAGCAGGTCGTTTGATTTGCATAGCGTATATGAAAGTATGTAAACATTTTCCTCATTTTGAGAGTACAACAGTCCTCGAGATAAGAATAAAACGCAACTAATGCGGGACAACGTTGTGTGTCTCCTTTTATTTACCGAGCCCCACTTCAACTACCCTAGGCACTCCAGCAAGGTTGGGCCGCGAATTTTTCACCTTCGACAACTTGCACAGTACACACACATGGACGCACACACATGGACAGAGTCTTCATCACAATTGCGGCACCAAACGACCATGGCCGCCTCGTCTTGTGGCGAGTATATCTTCCGTCGTGTCTCGAACGCTCAAGGCATCTCAACTCAATGTATGGCTCGGTTTTTGCAAAGACGACTTTGAATGTGGTGACTTCATCGCTGGGTTAATTGGAGGGAAAATTCGGCAAGGCTTGCTCGCCATATGGGCGAAACCGCTGCCTTCATGCTGTTATTCAATCCCACCGTGGCGAATGCCATTGACTTGGGTAGAATTCTACTTGCCACGCTGCGCTTCAGCTGCTTAGCATTACTTGTGCTTGCCATGACTGTAGCGCTGTATCGCATCACTTTCCACCCACTGGCCCGGGTCCCCGGCCCCAAACTAGCTGCCATGTCCGACTTTTGGTATGCTGAGAATATAGTTCAAGGAAGAATGGCGAAGCTAGGGCTGGAATTGCACCAGAAGTACGGCGACGTTGTACGAGTTGGCCCGAATGAGGTGTGGTTCAACACGCCGGAAGCATTTGATCAGATTTACTGTACGCAAACCGGTGCCCGGGCATTTGTGGACGAGAACGAAGCTGACATGGGGCGAGATTTTCCAGGCACTGGTAAAGGATTCGAGAAGTCAGATTTCTATCGTAAGTTTGCTGTTGCCGAGACAACAACGACACGGAGAAGCTAAGGTTGAAAATCAGTGGCCACAGCTTTGAGCAGGCCGCACGTCGACTGGCGGCTCGAGACACACTTTACAGACACGTTGGATCTGTTATCAGAGCGCAGTATGAAGCGATACCGCCTACAGAGACGCTTGATAGGCAGAGTCTACAGTGCTGCGAATATGTTGAAGCATGAGGAGGCCATTAGCTCGACGCTCAAGGTCGCGATAAAACGACTCGCAGAGCTTGATGGCCAAGAAGTCGACCTCAAGGAGTGGATGCATATCATTACGGTAGAGTGCCTGGGCGCAGCTGTGCTGTCATGGTCTCCAGGGATGTTTCGCGATGGCACCGACTGGGGAACATTGGAACACAGTTATCAAGGCTGGCGAAGAAAGAGCCTGTTCGGGGTGTTCCCAACCATGAAAAAGTTGGAACAATGGTCGCCACATCTGGGAAGACTATTCGCATATTGGTGGGGGGTCACTTACAAAACTCCGAAAGAGTTCAGACCCTTTTTCCCAGTAAGTATCCGCGCTGAGCACAAATGGCGGCATGCAAAAGCTACTCAGCTTACACGCAACAGCATGTGAATAGGCTGGTGGTACGTCGCATCAGAGCCTTGCTCAGGCCGAACTCACATAAGGACAACCGCATGGACATTTTTGGCGATCTGATTCAGCTGCATAAGGAAAAGCCCGAATTCAACGACAACTACCTTCGCAAGATGGCTGTTACCAACTTCGGCGCTGGCCATGAAACCATGGCATCAACCTTGACGGCGGCCGTGGCTATGATCGGATCTCACAATGGCGTCCAACAAACGGTCACCAATGAAGTGCGAACGACAAAAGGTGCATCTGCATACGCAGGCAGTAACCGACTGCCTTATACAAAGGCTGCCATTCGCGAAGCTATGCGACTTCACCCCGTGGTAGCCATGTCGCTTCCACGCAAGACACCACGCACGGGTTTACATTTACATGGATTCAGTGTGCCTCCCAACACAACTGTGGGATGCAATCCTATCGCGTTGCATCGTAAAGAGGAGATTTTTGGCGCCAAGCCAGATTCATTCGAGCCCCGTCGTTGGCTATGCGCCGAGACCGAGACGGGAGTCGAGACTGTACCAAGATCTGTTCGCATGATGGAGAAGTACAGTCTCAATTGGGGCGGCGGTTCGAGGAGTTGCCCAGGACGGAATTTGGCAGAGGTGATGGTGTTCAAGATTATTGCCACCCTTTTTGCCAACTTTGACGTGGAGGTTTCTATCCCGGACGATGCAGACAAGGAGGCGTACTTCCTCTTCATGCTCTCAGGTGTCAAAGTACGATTTATTTCTAGAGGTGACGCCTGCCAAGACTGATCCGGGACGGGTAGCCGAAAGATTGAGCTTTAATTTCACAAAATCATCGGGGTTTTCCTAGAAGGCACGTACTGAAAGATATGAGCGTCAATCCACCACGTGGCGATACAGCGGAAGCTATATTAATATATTGCCTCCCGCCCGCCTGTGTTCTCACTTGACAGATAAGGACCTATGGGATGTGGGGAAAATGTGAGTAACAAACACCAGAATTTTGAACGGAGATTGCTGGGGTGCCGACTAATGCGCGTCAGGAAACGATGTGGGTTCTCCGAGGTTGTCAGTATAGTCGCAGCATTTTTCCAAGACGATTGACTGCGTGTGTGCCTATGCCCATGCTCCGTCGCAACTGTGCCTGCCCCGCAAGAAGGAACAGGAACGAGGCTGACGCCATTCTCCCACATCCAACCAGCCATCAAAAACGTGGGCTCGAACAAGGTTGCCAGCGGTAGTACCATACTCGTCAATATGATAGTATGTCCGGATCACGGATTACCCATCTTGATTTATATTGGGGCGATTCTATTGCTGAGCGACGCTGGGCGTAATCGGGCCTGCGTGATACGAGGCGTGGATGTTGTGGATGTTGTGGGTGTTGTGGGTGTTGTGGGTGTTGTGGGTGTTGTGGGTGTTGTGGGTGTTGTGGGTGTTGTGGGTGTTGTGGGTGTTGTGGGTGTTGTGGGTGTTGTGGGTGTTGTGGGTGTTGTGGGTGTTGTGGGTGTTGTGGGTGTTGTGGGTGTTGAGGTGGTCGATTGAAGCAAGGCCCCGCTCACACCTGCAAGTTGGTGAATCAGCTTCGAGGCCAGAACCGCCACAAACGGGGAATGGTTCGCCACTCGACAGGCAAGCGTTGCGGGTAATATACATATCGCATTGGTCCTTATCTCTGATGGAGCGGGGACGGCGGCCACGACTGGGATCTTTTGAATGTCTTGGCCAACCTTGGCGCATTTTGGCTGTCACAATGGATGCGGTCGTTGTCGTTCCCCGGATCTGTCCCGACTCCCCAGCACGTTCCCCAGCACGTTTGGACCGCAGGCCATGAAGAAGCGTTGTTGGTTGTACGGATTACTCCGTTGTTTAAATCTGGCCGCACCCCCGATTCCTGAAGATTCCTGAAGGCTCCGTCCTCGTTTCATCCTTCACCACAAAAGACGACTGCATTTCACAATGACCACCACTGTCAATCTTGACAACGACGCCATTGCCCGGTCGGGCTTGGCTGATCCTGAGACCCGCGGCCACGCCGTGAACCCTTCCAAGGGCTCCATGGACGTCCATGCCCGCGAGGCGTCATTGCAGAACCATGATGGGAGGATGCTTGATGACGAGGACGATGACTACGAGGGCAAACCCACCGACGAAGAGATGAGGACCCTGCGCCGTGTTTCTGGAAAGATCATGTGGGCCATGTGGACCATTGCCTTTGTCGAGCTCTGCGAGCGTTTCTCATACTACGGCTCGGCTGTCTTGTACACGAATTTCGTCAATCACCCTCTGCCAGCCGGCTCTACCACTGGCGCCGATCCTGATCCCGACGGCAACCCTGGCGCTTTGGGTATGGGCCCCAAGGCTGCGCAGGGTATCAGCCTGTTCAACCAGTTCTTTGCTTACATGATGCCTCTTGTCGGGTAAGCCGTGCATTTCCCGCTTGGCTAGACTGCTATTCTATGCTTTGGGCTTCCCCGTGGTAGACTCTCCTGCTAACAGCGATTTGTTCCATTCCACCGAGTACAGTGCCTGGGTTGCTGACGCTCGCATGGGTCGTTTCTGGACTCTCCATCTTGCCATCGGCATCTCCACCATTGCTCACGCTGTTTTGGTCGCGGCCTCGGCGCCAGCAGTCATTGTACACAACAAGTCGTCCTTCGCGGCTTTCATCATCGGCCTGCTTTGTCTTTGCGTCGGCACTGGTTTCTTCAAGGCCAATGTGTCTCCATTGCTTGCCGAACAGAACGAGGATGTTCTCCCTCGCATCCAAGTTCGCAACGGCGAGCGGGTCATTGTCGACCCCGCCGTGACCAACACCCGAATCTTTCTGTACTTCTACCTTTGCATCAACATTGGCTCCCTCACCGGCCAGATCGGCATGGTATATGTTGAGAAACTCGTCGGCTTCTGGCTCGCATTCCTGATTCCCACTGCCCTGTTCCTGCTCGCACCCGTTGTCCTCTGGTCGCAGAAGAACAAGTACAAGCTCAAGCCCCCCACTGGTTCCGTCCTCTCCAAGTTCCTCAAAATGGCCTGGTTCGCCCGCAAGCGCTCAGGTGTCAAGGGATTCACCTGGGTAGTTGCCAAGCCCTCCCGGGTTCCCGTCGAGCAGCGCCCCGGCTGGATGACTTATGACGACGCCTGGGTAGACGAAGTCCGCCGCGGTCTCATGGCCTGCAAGGTCTTCCTGTTCCTGCCCATCTTCTTCTTGTCGTATAACCAGATGACGGCCAACCTGACCACCCAGGCCAGCACGATGCAGCGAAACGGCGTCCCCAACGATGTTCTTCAGAACTTGAACCCCATTTCCATAGTCGTCATGATTCCCATCATTGATCACTTGCTCTACCCTGGCCTTCGCAAGATGGGGGTCGCCTTCACTCCCATCAAGCGAATGACGTGCGGTTTCCTCATCGCTGCCCTGTCCATGGTGGCATCCGCCGTCATGCAATACTACATTTACGAGAAGAGCCCCTGTGGCTGGTACGCCAACGGCAAGAAGTGTGACCCTGCGCCCATCAATGTCTGGGCCCAGAGCTTGCCGTACATCCTGATTGGTGTCGCCGAAATCTTCGCCAACGTCACTTCATACGAGTATGCCTTCTCCAAGGCTCCCGAGAACATGAAGTCCCTAGTCATGAGCATCAACCTGTTCATGAGCGCCGTCTCGTCCGCCATCGGCCAGGCATTCACCCCCCTGTCCGACGACCCTCTCCTGGTTTGGAACTACACCGTCATTGCCTGCATTGCTACTGTTGGTGGTGTCGCATTCTGGTTCTGTTTCCGCCATCTCGACTCGGAAGAAGACAAGTGGAACATGTTGAAGAAATCCGAATACATTGGCAAGCAACAACCTGTAGTTGGAAAAGGCCACGAGGATGTGTGATGCCGCTTAGCGTGGATGATTCAGTGGTTCGTTCACGTACGTAGTGCCAGGAGTTGTAATGATATCAATATTTTAGCGCACAAAAAAAGTGAAGTGATATCCCACCAAACGAAACACATGCTCGTCTAAAATTTTTATCATGGCGTGACGTGACCATCGAGGGTGCGCGAGTCCGGCCAAACACAACCTACAAGATGAAAGGGGAGTTCGAAACTACGAGGGCGGGCAAGACTTGTCGGATCCTACGATCCTTTTCAGCAATTCGTTCACGGGATAAAAAAAAAAAATAGGTCACAATAGTTCCTGAGATCTGAGGGTGAATGCCGACATCTTCAGTGATTACGTGCTATGAAGGTTCCGAGATCTACACACTGCGATGGATGCCTCATCTCACAGCCCTCGAGTCAAATAGCTAGCATTTCATGTTGGATGTAGCAGTCTCACATCTTAGGCATCCTTCTTCGCGATACCTTTCCTTCGCGGCTAATTGCGAGACCTCGGCACTGAGGGCAAAGAGGGTCTTTGCCTAGTAACCCAACTTTCTCAAAAACGCTTCCGGCAGCTTCGGCTGACATGTAAGCTTGCCGTTGTTATTTTCGACAATATCGTCTATTACCGTAGAACTCCGTATTAGCATCTGGGGGTGGGGGGGGGGGGGGGAGGAGAAGGAGATACTCAAATATTTCCATGCGGGAGACTGACCAAGATTATAAGAAGATTCCTCAATCGCGCCTTTCGGATCTCTGCAGCGGCATTGATAATCCGGATGTATGAACTTGCACGAGTCACAAGTCTCTGAGAAACCACTCCTTAAAATAGAATGAGTTTAAGAAAAAAAAAACCCCCTAAAAAAGGGGAATCCATCTTGTAGGATAACTCACCCCCAAGTCAACACGCCTTTTCTATTCGCAAGGCAGGTGTTGAGGTCAATGTATGTATTGACCCATGTGAAATCCGTTTTCTGACATGTCGCGTGGAGGAATCTCGGATTAGCTAGGGCTAGCCTGATATACTGGCATGTGTCCGTGTAGCCCCCAGAACCACGCTTGTCGAGAGTACCGGCCGTGACGTGCGTATCCGAGCTGTTTTGTGAGAGGCCGCTGGGATGAGCTTCCGAGCCCATGTTCATGCCCAGAACAGCCAGTGGGAGAAGAAGCGAATTGATTGACTTCATGATAGGGGGAGCTTTGAATGTCGAACGGTGGTATTGATGCAATGTGCGAGGAAAAAAAAAAAAACAGATGTTGTTGAGCACCAAGATGGTCGTTGGACTCATGTCATGGGTTATATAGACTTTTTTTTCCATACGTATATACATACAACAGAAGAAAATCAGGGCAAGCTATAGAAGCATCGTGATGATAATAGACGGAGGGTCTTCTGAGTCTAGTTCCTTCGGCATGACTCGTGCCCCCCCCCATTTGCGTACATGTAGCTGGAACTGAATCGACAAGAGTTAGTACGGCTAGCATCGTGCATCCCGCCGCTCTTGGCAACCGAGGAGATAGATATCAAGGAGAACCACAAAGCAACGTGTAGAGTCTGTGGGCATGGCGGGCATTTTGTGCCAAGAGCCTCGTTGACGCTCGGCGCTGACGGGCGTGCGGATGATGAGCACCGGGCTCGCCGGGGCCTATGGCAGCTTCGAATCTACATAGGGTTCAGCAGAGCGTCAGCGGAGAGCTCCATAGTCCAACTCGGTACATATTGTATGTATAGTATGCCAAGGTTTAAAGTGGACTTGGATCAGTCAGACGAATTATGCGACTATGAATTATTGTTGGGAACACAGGGATGAGGCTTGGATTAGGAATATACTATGTATTCATCTACGGATTATTTGACCGGGTCTATTTAAGAAAGGGAGAGAAGGATATCGTATGTATAGAAAGACGGGGGGTTGTGGGCACACGTGATAAGAGGCTACGTTGTTCGCTGCGCGTGTCGCGATCGCGGCTACCTAATCCCTGTTTGTTTTTACAGGAGGTACAGAACTAGGGGCAGCAGGCCAATGACAGATCTTTCCGTGGCTTAGTGTGGCACTGGGTGGTGTATAGTACCTTGTATTATATATACGAGACTAGGACTATAGTCCGTATTATCTCTTACCAGCGTACGGATGTAAATACCTCGACTCACTACATATAGCCGCTAATGGCCGCCCCGCGTGGCGCTTGTAGTCGCTGTAAAACCATTTAGGAGTCAGACTATACGTCCGTATTAAGCCAATGTATGTAAGCCCCCTCGTTCTGAAACCCCTGCTCACGAGTCATACTGGATAAACACTTCGTGAACTTCCAGACACAACCAAGGATGCGACGATCCGGCACAATGGTCCGAGGAATCCACATTGCACTTGTTCGAGGTTCTAGAACTATTAGCGAGGGCGCCCCGTCCCACCATGGCGATCGATGCCTTCGTAACAAGTCGATTCACCGCCCTCTGCGCTGGCGTTGGGCGCTCTTGGCGAGGGGACTTTCGAAACAGCGAGGGTGGGTATCACCGGGCCATCTCGATCTCGACTTCTTGTGGAAATTTCGGGAAAAAAAAGCCCCCTCTGTGTATGTGCATACGGAACACAAGCGAAGCTAGGCACACAGTAAATCTTGGCTCTAGCAAAGTTCGTCTTACATAAGCATATGATCAAGACCATAGTGTATTAGTGCGAACTCACACTTGTAGTCGGTCGGTCAGTCAGTCAGTCGGTCGGTCGGGTCGGGTCGGATATTTTACTAGTCAAAGGGCTCCACCCTGGATACAAGACGAACTTTGTTAGAGCCGAGATTTACTGTGACCCTAGCAAAGCTTCTCCGCGGCTCGGAAACATTTCCGCTCTCGCTTCCGCCACGGCTTTGCTCACAAGCCTCGCAGCATGCGTAATGACACATGACATGCCGGGGCAAACTGCCCCGACCTTTGTTTTCTCGCGAGATGCAACATGACCTACAAAATAGAAATAAAAAGTATATCAAGGGGAGAAAAAAAAAAAAAAAAAAGGGGGCAATCCGATCAACCAGAAAACCAGAAAACCATTGAGAATATGCCCGACTACACTCTTTACGCCTACTACCGTTCCTCCTGTTCCGCCCGCCTACGCATCATCCTCGACCTCAAGAACATTGCCTACGAGCACGTCCCCGTCAATCTGCTCAACGATGAACACCTCTCCGACGAGCATAGGGATCTCAACCCATCCGCGTCTGTCCCCCTCCTCGTGTCGCGCACGGCATCCGACGACGCGGGCTTCAAAATTGGCCAGTCCATAGCTGCGCTGGAGTACTTGGAGGAGGTGCACCCCGAGGTCCCGTCACTGCCACCGGCGAGCGATCCCAAGGCCCGAGCTCTGGTGCGCGTCTTGTGTGAGATTGTCGCCGCCGACATCCAGCCCGTCACCAATCTGAGAATCATGAAGCGCGTGAGAGCGCTCGGTGGCGTTGCCGAGCAGTGGAACAGGGAGTTGATGACGGACGGACTGAGGGCTTATGAGGCGGTTGTCAAGAGCTCCGCCGGCAAGTATTCCGTGGGTGATGGCCTCACCATGGCAGATGCCTGCTTGATGCCTGCCGTTTGGAATGCGCAGCGGTTTGGCGTCGACGTTTCACTTTTCCCCCATGTTTCCAAGGTGGTTGCGAACCTGAATGAGCACCCAGCTGTGCAGAAGGCGGATTATTTCAGACAGTCCGATTGCCCTGATAATCTTCGAAAATAATACCAAGTCTACATCGTGTTTGCGTTTGTGCAAGTACACTGCACCAGGGTTGCTTGCCGGCATTCTTCTTCTCTGTTTGAACAAGTCCCACTTCCCTTCGTTTCCCCGCGCACCAACATTCTAGAACAGAGGCAAAGCAGGCTGGATGGTGCCAGTCACCTCGCCGAACCCGATCAAAGCACCCTCTCGTCCAGCCCATCCCCGAATGGTCAGCGTGTCGCCGTCTCGCAGGAACATGCGCTCCTCGCCGCCCCGCAGCTGGATTGCCTTCTTTCCACCCTGCGTCTGTTCGAGAATGCTGCCTTCAGAGCCGGGCGTGTCACCAGTGATGGTGCCCGAGCCCAACAAGTCACCGGGACGCAAGTTGCACCCAGTAATGGTGTGGTGGGCAATCATCTGGGGCCAAGACCAAAGGAGGTGTTTCGAGTTGGATTTCGAAATGGTGGTTTTGTCGCCGTTGGAAGCTACAACATGTCAAGTAAGTGGTGGGGCCATAGTTGCTGCGAATTGCATGCCTCTGCGCTTTTCCTCCATGGCACTTACTGGTCAAGTCAACTTCGAGATGAATATCGAGGCAGTTGTCCTTCGTCTTCTCCTCGAGGTAGGGCAGCAGAGTGTTGTCATTGGCAATACCAGCAGTCTTTGACCCTTCGAGGGCATCAGCCAACACGACCCAGGCACTGACAGTCGTACCCAGGTTTTTGGCCGTGAAAGGACCCAGAGGTACATACTCCCAGGCCTGGATATCTCTGGCACTCCAATCATTCATGAGAACATAGCCGAAGACGTAGTCGTCCGCTTCAGCAATTGGGATAGGGTTGCCAAGCTGGTTCTCACGACAAATGAACATGCCCATCTCCAACTCGAGGTCAAGCTTCTCACAGGGGGAGAGGACGGGGACCTTGGGCTCAGCCTTGGGGTCCTTGAGAATCTGGCCCCAAGGTCGGCGGATGGGGGTGCCAGAAACAACGACACTACTGGCGCGGCCGTGATAGGCGACCGGGAGATGAGTGTAGTTGGGCTGTAGAGCATTGGCAGGACCACGGAACAAAACTCCAATATTGTAGGCGTGGTTCTTGCCGGCGTAAAAATCCGTGTAGTCGCCAACGACGAGAGGCATGTGGTTGCGAATCTCGGCCCTCTTGAACAGTGCGGCCTGCTTGAGCTGCTCGTTGTCCTTGAGGACCTGGGGAATTTTGGTATCGGCGCCAAAAACAGACTGCAAGTATTGGCGAACTAGGCGATGAAAGGGTCGGCCTAGCGCGGCGAAGGCGTTGAGAGATTCTTTGGACCAGACCGTCGCATGCTTCTGGATCTCGGGAGAGTGTTCGAACCCCCCTGCGCTTGCAAATGCCTTGAGGTCTAGAGCATAGTCGCCGATGGCAATGGCGGGGCGCTTGGTCGCATCGGACGAGGTAGTGATGATGCCAAAGGGGATGTTGGCGATTGAGAAGTGCGAGTCTGGCGAGATGGCAAGCCAAGACATTTTCGGCAGGTGAAGAGTGACAGTTTCGTTGTCTGTCAAGTTTTTCTGTCGAGCAAGGAATCGTATATCGTGTCCGAGGGCAAAGGGGGTTCACGAAAAGGCAAAGGCAAAATTGAAGTGGGCGCAACAGCATCAATCGTCGGAAGCTCTTTCCTTCACTTCTGCCGCCGCTGCAAACCGATGAGGTTTGGTGGGGGGCAATCGGGTGGGGGGCAACCGGGCGGGCGGGCAATCGGGCAATTGGGCAATTGAGGGATCCACGACGGGCCACGGGCCACGGCAGCGCGGAAATGAGCCGGAGAGCGCTTCTTCCGCACAAAGCCGTGGTGCACCGAGTTTCCCTGTAATTGGTCGACATGTTGGATCTCTCGGCAGCGACTCGCGCAACCAGGATGAGACGTCGAATCCGAATGGCGTCCGTCAATTTGGCAATCCGAAGAACAGTTCGAAGTCATGCACGTTGAGCGCTTTCTGATCCGGCTCGGGACGAGCACATGCAACACTCTGCCAAGTCGGTCTGCCGTCTGCCCCACCTGAGATGACGCGCATGGTTACACCCTGCACAGTGCGCACACTCAGTAGTGACTTGTGCAACGGCAAGAGCAATGGAGCCCGTCTGTTTCAATTGTTCCAATCGGACATGGGTGTCATGGATTAAACGCGCAGTAGTATGTAGAACATCGAGTGCGGAGTAGTGACTAGCCTATCTCCTTATGTACATCTCCTTAGCTCGTTGAGCGTGCTATAGCTTGTGAAGTCACGGGTCTGTTACCAATGGGATTAAGGTGAAATAGAACTACATGGATTTATGTGTAAATTAGCTAATAGTTAATATACTAGCAATTTTCTTCAGTACAGATTGCTACATTGCCTTATTGATTAGCTTAGATAAGCAACGCGTACCTACGCGGTCACTGACCTTGTGGCAGGGTGGCTGTGGGGGCCCTACTGGCCTAGGTAGTATTCACCTAGTAGCGCACACAAATCTAGTTATCCCTCTGTTTATATTTCATTCCAACTACAGTCATAAGTTATAATATATAAACTCTAGCCCTAATAAGATAATCGTAGATATAATATATTAGAAGTACTACTATATTTAGCTAGATAGTACTATAGCGCACCATGTACCTTTTAGGTATAAAAGTTAGGTGCTGTCTGCACCTTTAATTGCATAATTCGAATGTTTTTCATTAACCCAATCAACCCCTGCCTTGACAATTAGTCATGTGCTCATTTTTGCATCCTCATCCCCACCGAGTACTACCTTACATACATGTTATGTCGTGGCAGGATTTGTTTTGGCTATGATTTCCATGACACACACACAGTCCACGACCTCGCGGCACGGTAGACAGACGGTGGACGGGGGACCCGAGTCTCCCGTCCCATAATTGGATGGCGAAAGTCAACCATGGGAAGACTAGGGTGCTTTGAAATAGAGCGTCGATCATACGACCAAGAAGGGGGGGGGCGTGGTCTGTATCCGATGCCCGGAAGCTCTTGATCCATGAGAGAGACTGAAATCAACTGAAATCAACTAGCAGACCGAGCAGAACCATACATATATGCGCCATGTCCGCTGCCACAAAAGTCCCGGTAACGTCCCAAGATGGACCGCTCCCCCTTCCTCTTCTCCAAATCACCAAAGTTTGACTCCTTCTCCGGCGTCACGGTTCATCATGCCATCATTTCCCGATGTCCTCGGTCCGGCAAGTCGCCTGGCCAACCTTCGACTGGACAACGCACAGATGCTACTGATTCTGAGCTTTGCTGCTTCAATTGTAGGTTGCCATGCGTCAAACTATTTCCAAATCGTAACCTGATGCTGAACTGAGTTGGTACAACCCCCCCCTCTGAAGGTCGCTGCATGTATTCTCGCCCAAACTGTTCACCGCATCTGGTTCCATCCGCTGGCCAAGGTGCCCGGACCTATGAAATACTCGGTTTCATACTTTCCCTTCTTGCTTGAAAACTATTACCGAGGGGTGTTTTTCAGGAAGACACCAGACCTGATGCAGAAATATGGCCCCATGATTCGGGTTGGTCCCAACCACATCATGCTCGACGGCGAGATTGCCTGGCCACAAGTATTCAGCCGGCGCAAGGCAAATGAGGCGGAATTCGAGAAAATGCCTTTGATGTTTGCCGCCAAGGCCTACAGCCTGATTTTTGCGCCTCACGACATCCACCGCCGTCAACGCAGGCAGCTGAACCATGCGTTCAGCGACGCCTCTCTGGCGCAACAAGAGGGCGTCGTCCAAAAATACATCGACTTGTTGCTAGATCGCCTCCAGACGCATGCCGAGAATGGCGAGGTGGTCGATGCCGTCAAGTGGATGAATGCTTGTACATTCGACATCATAGGGGATCTCACCTTGTCCGAGTCCTTCTCCAGCCTAGAGAACAACACCGTCCATCCTTTGATCACGTTGATCTTCGACTCCATCGAGCTAGTTTCTCGCCGAACACTGTATGCGAACTACCCTAGAATTCGAAAGATCCTGTCCTGCTTCAGTGACGAACTCGGTTTCAAACAGCACGCGGCTCGCAGTGGCAGCAAGGAACGCGCGCTCGCGCGCATGAAGCTCGGAGAAGAAGGACCTGCCGGGCGAAAGGACTTCATGACTTACATGTTGCGAAAGACGCGAGATGGAGAGATTGGCATGGAAGCGGAAGAAGTCTTGGAAAGCTCACCTACCATCATCCTGGCGGGGAGCGAGACGACTGCCTCAGCTCTGTCTGCTCTTTGGTTCTATTTGTCAAACCACCCAGAGGCGTATAAGCGCTTGACAGAGGAGATTCGAAGCTCTTTCAGCTCCGAGAAGGAAATAAGCTTCCAGACTTGTACCCATTTGGAGTATCTCGTGGCTACCATCAACGAGATTCTGAGAATCTTCCCGCCCGCTGCGGAAACACCAGCGCGAGTGTCGCCCGGTGCCTTTATCGAAGGCATTTATATACCGCCGGGGGCAAGTTGACATGAACCTCTCTCCTTCTCCATCTTCCGCAAAGAGGATCGGCTAACATCCATGTTTTTTAATTTTTTTTTCTAGACGCGTGTGACTACATATCAGTGGGCCACTTTCCGCAACCCCAAGCATTTCAAAGAGCCCAACTCGTTCATACCTGAACGATGGTTGCCGGCATCTCATCCCCTCTATGATGAACGTTTCAAAAACGACAACCATGCCGTGTTCAAACCATTCAGCGCCGGGCCGCGCGATTGCATCGGGAAAAACCTGGCGCTGAATGAGCTTCGAGTCGCAATCAGCCGGGTTTTGTATAGATTTGACTACGACGTCATGGAGGGACAGGATGACTGGCACCAGAAGCAACGGCTCTTCACCGTATGGAAAAAAGGGCCGCTAATGCTGAGGTTTAAAGCGCGTGAGGGAGTGGCATAATTATCTCGGTACTGGACCAGAGCAAGCTTTGGGGTTGACCCGGGGGTCAGGATGATGTAATTATTATCGACCTATGTTTGGCTCAAATTGACATTTGATTTTGGATGAAAAAGCTTGATCGATGCCAACCCCTGTTGCTCGTCCGTGTAAGCTACAGGCGAAACATACATACTTGTCACGATTGGTTGGGAAACAGCGGCTCCCCATGCCCACCAGTGACCAGTTGCGGGAAGTTCAGTCCCTCACCCGAGCCTATGCCTTCGAAAACACTCGCCATGGAATCGGATAACCCCTGAGCCTTGGCTAGTAGAAGCCATTCGTCCAACGGTACTTCTCCTACGGGGCCTCGAGTAGCTTTCTGAATATGTTCGCGCATGCTACATATCCTCAGCTCAACGTCTCCGACTCGTGAATATACGTGATACCGCCAGCATCGGACTGCCGCGGTGGCCCCATCACTGCCTCAATGACCCTCTGGCTAACCGTTTCAGGACGAACGAGATCCAAGGTCCCGCGCAGCTCTAGCATAGCCGCTGGCACGGCAGATATGCGCCGTGAGTAGAGAAGCATGTTCTGAACAACATCTGCGGCTGGATCATTCCCCGCCATGTCTGATTCCGGTCGAATGATGCTTGACGGCCGGTGTATGACAAATGGCAGCCCATACTTGTTCTGGACGTTCTCAAGAAAGACCTCGCTGGCCCACTTGGACGCGATGTATCCGTAATGACCGTCCATGGGAGGGTGTGAGTGACGGACAGAAACTGGCGCAATAGTTTCCGATGAGGTATACATCGAGACCCCTGTTGTTGAGATGTAGTGTAGTGGAATGTTGCGCGAAAGACACATCTTGACCAACTCTTGAGTTGAGACGAAGTTTGCCTTGCGCAAAGACGCATAGGTCTTGAGATGCGACACGTCCGCTCCATTGTGTATGACCGCATCCGCCACGCCAAATATCTGACTCACGGCAGCATCATCCAGTCCGAGTTGAGGCAACGTCAAATCGCCTTGGTAGAACTCGAGTTTGGACTTGAGTTCCATTGGATAATTGTCGTCAAAGGAAAGGTTTCTGACTGCAATGCAGATGACCTTGTCCACATGTTCTTCATCTAACAAGGCTCGTACGAGATGGCGGCCCAGGAACCCCGTGGCCCCTGTAAGCACGACAACTCGGGGGGGCACGAGAGGGAGATTAGCTGGGGGACCAGGTGAGACTTCCTTGAGGAACAGATCCGCAATGATCATGGTTTCCTGGTTCCAATCGATATGCTCAGCATCCCGAGTATGTTCCTCCAGCTCCTCCACGTTGGCCAGCAGGCGCGCCATAGAGCGCAAAGTGCTGGCTTGAAAGAGCTGTAATAGCGGAACGGATATTTGAAGTAGCTCCGCTAGCTTATTTTGCAACTGTATAAGCAGTAATGAGCTTCCCCCGGCTGAAAAGAAATCGGTCTCTGCGTCAATTTGTCCGAGTTGAACCAGTTCGTCAGGGATAACCTGCTCCCAAATTGTTCGAAGCAGCAATTCGCGATGCAACATGCCCGAAGGTATGCTAAGATCAAAACCCATTGGGGGCAGAGGCATTTTACTCAGTGCTTGTCTATCGACCTTGCCTGATAGTGAGCGAGGGATTTCTTGAACCGGAGCTAGGGCGGACGGCCGCGTTGTGCTTGGTAATGGCAGGTTCTGTAACAGCCTTTGCAAGAAGCTCGATCGATCACTGCCGAGAGCGGAGTTGCAATTGAATACCACATAAACGACTACAAATTGGGTATCGCCATGTTTCGACGAAGATCTTAAACAAGCAACGGCGTCCGAAATGGCTCCATCCGCGGACAAGAGTACCGTTTCCTCTATTTCTGCCAGATTGATGCGGACGCCGTTCAACTTGATCTCGGTATCCCCTGCAACACGGCCCTTGAGGACCAAACTTCCATCAGGCTGTAGGTATCCGAGATCTCCAGTTCGGTACATGGTAGTCCAGCCGCGGCTAATGTCCTCTGACGTGACGAAAGGATTGGACACAAAAGCCGCTCGGGTGCTCTCGGCATCGTTGAAGTAACCAAGTGAGACTCCAACGCCGCCAATGACAACCTCACCCGTCTGTCCAATGGGTTGGAGGTTCTGATTTGAATCCAAAATATAAACAGCCTCGTTTACAGAAGCCCACCCAACCGGAATGATGCCGGATTGGCCTAGCTCAGGATCTTGGTACCGCAACTCCATCTTTGTCGACCCGCATGTCGTCTCCGTTGGCCCGTAGATATTGAAGAGGCGTACATCTTTGCGATTCAGTCCACGAAATAGCTGAAGGAGATCTCTTGTCACCGGCTCCCCAGCGACCAAGGCAAGTCTCCAGGCCGACATACTGGCTATCATTTTCCTGTCGCGAGCGAGCCAGCTTTTGTATTCGGTAGGGGTAGCATATGTAGCTGTGATGCCGTGGCGACTGATGGTATGAATTATGCTATCCGGATCTGGGCGCATGGTGTGACTTACTATTTGCAGCCTTGCACCTACGCAAAGAGCTACAAACATTTGACTAACGGACAAGTCAAAGCTCCATGCACTCTGTTGTAAGACAACGTCGTGGTTTTCCAGCTTGTATGTCCTGGCGCAATGTTCGATTTCCTGGACCAAAGACGTGTGTTGCAGCACAACAGCTTTTGGTATTCCTGTCGATCCACTCGTGTAGAGGATGACGGCTGCCGCACCTGCCTGCGCCAGAGTCGGGATCATCACGTCGTTCTGCGGCTTTGGTATGTTGGCCACGTCGATGATGGGAGTCTCTTGAGAGAATGGCAGCTCCTGGACCCGGTTGACGGTGTACTCATTGACTAAGATAGCGGCAGGTTTACAGTCATTGCACATCAGAGAAAGTCGTGGGACTGGCGTGGCGACATCTAGAGGCACATAGACCGCACCAATTTTCATGATGGCGAGAACGGAAATGGCCCAGCTGACTGTCGGCTTTTGAAAGACGGCAACCGTGTGTCCCTGTTCTACTCGATTGTGAAGCATCTCCGCGGCCAGCCTGTCGATGAGCTTCGACAAGTCTTCGTATGTCAAGGAATTACCTTCGTCGTCCACGACTGCATCATGTTGTCCTGAACTGGAGACAATTTCCTCAAACCGATGTACCACAGTCTGAGGCCACGTCAATTGTAGAGACTTGCCTGTTTTTCACACCAAATCAGCACACGGTATGCAGCGAACGGACGCGTTATAGTAACTTGGACTTACCACGGCCGACGACGAGCGCTTTCTGAATAGTTTCCCTTCGAAAGCGCCAGTCGTCCCCGACTGGAAGCTTGGGATCTTGAACAAATTCGTGAAGAATGTCTTCAAAGCCGTGCGCTATGATTTTCGCTTGCTGTTCAGAGTATAGCGACGCCTGCACGTTCATTATAATCCGCGTGTCACCACTCGTGTTATTTATGACGGTGAGCGCGATATCGTACGGCAATTCAGCCTGATCTTCTCGCATGGCTTCCATCTGACACCCTAGATAAGCCTGGTCTTCGCCGGTGCTTTTATCAGCGTAATTCAAGAATGCCTGAGCAAGCGGTGGATGAGTTGGCTCGCGAATGACCTGAAGTTCATTGAGGATAACCTCAAACGGTAGAGCATGGCTAAGAACTTCGAAAGCCTTCTTTCGACACTCTATGATGCCATTTCCAATACTTTGACTACCAGCGATATCAACTCTCAGAGGTATCATATTTAAGAATGGACCGACGCCCGTCAACGTGCGATCATCGGTGCGGCAGCTGTCCGCAATACCTATGCAGACATCTTTCACACCGAGAAATCGATGTAACAAGACGCCAAAAGCGGCAAGATACACGTGAAAGGAGGTCGATTTATGATCTCTTGCCAGCTGTCTGATACGTTCGGACAGCTTTTGATCAACGCGGAAGTCAACGATATGAGATTTATATTGCTCTAGAGGCCGACGGTCAGTGACCTGACTGCGGTGTAGCGGCAAAGGATCCGGAATTGTGCAAAATTCAGCATGCCAGAATTCGATGTTTCGTTTCCAGTGTCCCGATTCATACTCTTCATATTGCGTGTTCGAATAATCCAAATACTGAAGCGGATCTGGAGTGCCCCGCACGTCTCCGTCATATATTCTTTCTAGGTCTTTCAAAAATATCCCAGTACTGGTTCGATCGAATATGATGTGATGAGAGGCCACGAGGAGAAAGTGGTCCTTCGGAGACAATGACAACAAGATCACTCTGCTGGTGCAGCCTGAGGAGAGGTCAAAGACGTGACTTCTCAAAGCGGCATATACCTTGATCATCTCATCAGGGGTACGTATCTTCTGATGCTCCAGTATCAGCCTTGAAGATTGCAACACCCCCTGGGAAATTCGCCCATCTATCACGCGTATACAAGTTCGAAGCGCTTCGTGTCGAGTTCCCATGGCTCGAACAGCTCGCGAGAGGTCCGGAATGCGAATCTCACCCTTGAGGTGAAGCATACCTGTGTTGTTCAGAGTTGACTTGTCTTTCAGTAGTTCATGAACGAATAGAAATACCGACTGTGTAAATGAAACTTGACCTGTCCTTTGCAGTTTCATCTCATCGTGCTTCGCGCTTCCTGGTGATGGAGATGGAAGTGGCGTATTCTCAACTGGCATGGCCTCTGTCTGGGCATACGTGGATGGCGGTGTAACCCCGGACTCAGAGTCACCGCCATCCATGCTCCGAAGTGAAGACTGTGAAGATTTGTTAGGCGCAAGCTTATCTGATTCCGAGTCTGGGCTTCGGCCGGCTGACACCATCGGAGTGAGCTCTGGTGGAATGCCTTCTAGTGCCTGGAGGATGAGATCCTGTATTGATGCGCCCATCAAGATCCTCAATGCCGGTATGTTGACATGGAAGTTGTTCAAAAACCAGGACCTGACGCGGACAGCGACAAGAGAGTCAAGGCCAAGCTCATCCGTGCGAAGGGATGTTGCCAAGTCGTAGTCATCTCCCAAACGAAGCATTTTACGCAATTCTCTGGTGAATGAGTCTAGACACGCCCCATTTCGTTAGTATTCCTTTTCTCACATATTCGCCTGGAAGCGCGGTTTTGATGCTTGTTCTTTCGTTGAATGGAGACTCTGACTGACCTGTGATGACTTTACCAACATCTTCTGTCGATTTTGCATTTGCGAGTTGATCCTTTACCGATACATTTGCTTCCTTACCGGGACTGTTGACTTCGGCGGTAGCTTCCTGCAGGGTAAAGCACGCAAACTGAGGGTAATCGTACCACAGAGGTCTATTCGGGGCGCTTTGCCGTATTTTCCTAAAGGTAGTTGCCATCTGCCATTCCCCAGTCGAGGCTGGGTTACTGGAGTTAATCGCCTCGGCAAACAACTGGTGCACATCTAGTTCGGAGACGCCAACAAGCCCTCGATCGGCCAATGCAGCACTCACGTCATGCCCGAAGCCTCGAGCTATGACACCAGTTCCTATGACTGGCCCGAGATCCATCACAGAAGCCGCGGCTCCTCGGCGGCGACGTTGCTGAGCCAGGCCGCTCATGAACGCGTTTGCAGCGGTGTAACTTGCTTGACCAGGATTGCCCGCAACCGTGGCAAGCGACGAAAAGAAGACGAAGAAATCAAGCGCTTCGTCCCGCAAAAGTAAATCCAAGTTGAGACTTCCAGCCACTTTGGGTCGGACAACGTCAACTAAATCCTCCAGCCCCATATCCCGAATCGCCATGTCTTTCAGGACCATTGCACCCTGAGCAACGCCAGCCAGAGGCGGTGCGGTTCTTCTGATCTCATCGTAGGTCATTCGAAGCGATCTCAAGTCCGTAACGTCACTGATGTCATTTGGGTTAGTGAGGATTGTGGTTATGAAGCAGGTCTCATCGAGGAGAAATTGTTGACTTACCAGCTCACAACCCGTACCCCGGCGCCGCGACGTGCGGCCGCATCTAGCCAATCTTTGCTAATATTGGGGCGTCTGCTACTTATGACCAGGTTTGAAGCGCCGTGATCAATCATCCAGTCTGCCAGGGACAATCCCATGCTCCCTGACAGCCCGACCAACCAGTAACTTCTATCTGGCTTCAGTTCTGTCTGAGCTGGCTGTATTATAACCTTGACAGAGTCCGCGCCCCAGTCGACGATTGTTAGAGCATCCAGGGGACTTTCATTGTCCATCACATCATTGATATGGACTGAACTGAAATCGCTGACAGAGTACATGTGAGAGGGGATTGTGTCAAGCACTTCGTCTAAAGCGCTTTTCAGGATCGCATCAGCTACAAGGTCTTCCCCATCAGGGAACCTTCCGCAGGTCGTGCCTGGAAGTACTGAATCTACATCAATCATTTTCATGGAAGACCTTCCAAAACTTGATGTCAAGTTTGAGATTGAAAGACCAGATGGCCTCTCTGGAAGAGTCCAATCCACACAGGCAGAAGTATTCAGTGGCAATATTGCTCCCAGCAAAGATGAGCGAGAGTGTGGGTCGATGTAAGTCCATTTTTGATGTTTTGCTCCATGGCGGGATGTGGTCGTAAATGTGATATTTATCCCCGTGTTATTGGAAGATTGTTGAACATGTGTTGCCAGCTCAGGAGGTGTGTTATGCATCATTACCGTCTTGCAGGCCCCAAGGCATGTGAGCAGCGGTTTCATCGCTAATTCAGCGGCTACATGTCGCAGGAAGCCGACGACGAACTGGGATGGCACTGGAGAGAGGTGTAGGCGACTCCTTCTAATCATCATCGAGGATCTTACTGAATGCGTGACGGTGACGTATCGTGCTCCGGTTCGCGCGCATTCCCCGATTACGACGAACAAGTCTCCGGCAGACGTACGGATGGCTCTTAGTGTAGCATGGGTGACTTCTAAGTTGACCAAGTCCTCATCTTGGGCATTTGCGCTTGTCGAAGGAATCGAAACCTCCTTGACAATGTATCCCACATCCTTCTTTGTCAACATGACCGAACTCTCTTTCAAGGAAACAATTTTTTCCATCGGCCGACGTGCCGAATTGTAGCGATCGTTGGCGTCTCGGACCGGTCTCATGCGCTGTATCTTGTTCCGTCCATCGCTGGTCACGATGATCTCCGACTCGACCGAGAAAAGCGCACCGTGTTGATTTCGCTCTTGGCTTGAGGCGAGAGTCTGAAATCTCAACAAGGACTCGACCAACGTTCTTGGATCTATCTTGGCAGTTTCTTCGAAATCCAGAAACTGTAGACGAAGCTCTGGAACTTCCCAGAGAGCTGTACGAGCGAAGCCAACAGGCATGCTGGCATACGGATTGTCCGTTCTGCGATTTTGAGTAACCCACAAGACAGTCTTTTCTGAACCAAGAAGTTTCTTCAAGGATTGAAATGTAGGACTCGTTAGATCTTCAAAAACATGGTGATCCAAGTCTTCCAGCATCAAGACTGTGGAGTCGGGAGTGACGCTGGCTTCGTCCATTGTTTCCAGACTTTGCAATCGAACCATGTCCCCACAGAATGGGCGAATTAGCTTTTGAACGCCTTCAACCAAACGTGAGACTTGGAATGTGGCACCGCCGACAATCAAGAGCTTTTTGATGATTGACCGCTCCACGGAGATCATTGGGCCAGCTACGAGCGGTTCTCGGATGAAGTCTACCCAGTCATTGACTGCCTGTGAGATGAAGACCGATGTCGGAAAAGCCATCGAGTCCTGCACAGACGAGATGCTGTCGATTCCCGAGAGTCCCGCGTTTCGCAAAAGTGAATCCCATTGAGTCTCGTTCACGGCGGCCCCGAGTGTCCGCCCGTCGTCCATTCCCTGCCACCAACCAGGTAGACAGCCAAAAAGCGCGTTGACGCGAATGACATCGGCATTTGTTATTTCACAGGCAATCAGGTAGCCCCCCGGCTTCAGAAGACGTCGGATACGGCGTAGCGTCCGCTCCAGATTCTTTGTGGCGTGTATGACAAGTGATGCGACTACAATGTCGTACGTGCCGTCTTCGAAACCTTGAGATTTCATGTCTTGCTCTAAATCTAGAACGCTGTAGGTCATTCTGCCACCATGGGATGAGAATTCAGATTGCGCCTTGTCGAAAAAGCCCGCAGATACGTCAGTAAAAGTGTAAGTCGCAAATTCGTCGCCGATGCGTTGCAGGATCTGCCTTGTTGCTCCGCCAGTGCCTGCTCCGACCTCGAGGATCTTTCGGTTTGGGTATCTGCGTATTACTTGTGCAACACTATCAGCGAGTATGGGTGTCATCTGAGCCATGCTCAGAGCTCTTGCGTAGTAGTCATCCAGAATACCATTCATAATCAGATGCTCCAACATTGTTGTTTCGCCGCGGATCGAGCGGTGCATGTGTTCCCCGACAGCGAACATGGCCTTGATCTCAGGCCGACCTGAGAAGCTTTGAGCCATTTCAAGTATATCCTGCTCAGTATCTTGAAGCCAACGTTGCTTTGCGTAGCGGTGTCTGCCATCCTCGCACTGCTTTATTGTGTGACGGGCATAATTGATGTAGGCGGCGAAGTACTCGTCATCTCGACCCGGGCAGTCTACGGGGACTTTGCTCTCCAGCTGACCAAGATAGAAGAAACTTCCTCGCTCCAGCACATCGGACAGTTTCCGCTCCTGATCAGTGGGTTGACATGTGCCAGAAGCTGCCGCATCAGGCTCGGCATCAATCCATTGCATGGAGTAGAACTTCTGCTCATCATCAGCTCCAGTTGCAGGAGTAAAAGGCACCACCTTGAGCCCTTCAACCTGAATCGCGGAGCTGATTCCTGCAGGATCCCTGATCTCCACATCACCTTCGAAGCCTAGCCTGTTCTCCTGCCTGCCGAAGGAAGGAAGAGAAGCCTCGAAGGGAACTTGCTGCTCAACGATCAATTGAGCGCCACACAGGCTTGGATTCACTCGCACTCGGCGTACATGAGTGGGCAAATGCAACGACCAGAGCTCCCCATCCCCAGGGTAGCTGACTGCCAAGAGAACAGAGTGGAAAGCAGCATCGAGCACGGCGGGATGAACAGCCAGTGTCTGCCCGTTAGACTCCAGGGCAGTAGTGTTCACAGAGCCAGATACTCTCCCTAAACTTCGTCTCAAATTGGTCAGGGCCTTGAAGGAATCGGCATATTCATACCCAATCTCCTTCAGGGTAGAATAGAATCTTTCCTCGGGAACGCCGATTAGATTGAACTCGCCGTATTTGCCTGCTGGCAAGATATGGGGTGACGGGTTGCCGAGATGCACCAATAGCTTGCCGTCAGCAACCAAGTGAAACGACGAGGCGCCCGCCGTACAAGACTCATAAATAAACTTGGCGGCTATACGAGAATGATTGCTGCGGTCGATATTGCAGACTGTGCAACGGACTTCAATTCCCGACTCCTGGTCTTCGTTGTCAAACACCATGGCCTGATGAATGGCAAGATCTTCCAGCTCAACCAGCTGCACTTCTTGGTTGATGGCCAAGAAGGGTATAGTTTCCAATGCAGTAACAACGTAGCCAGCTGCCGGGAAGACTGTCTGGCCATGGATGCGATGGCCATGGATCCAGGGCACGTCTTTGGGTCGCAGAACATGGCTCCATGACAGCTGATGTGATGAAGAAGAGCCAGACATCAAGTCGCCCAAGAGTAGGTGCACAGGCGAAGACCTCTGTCGCATCTCACGGGAGGCGATTGACTCATTCCAATATTCCTGTCCATGATTCCAGCGATACACAGGTAACCCTGGGAGATACTGGGGCTCTGGTCTGTGACCAAAGCTCTTCTCGTATCTTTCAAAGTCAACAGATGAATTGTCAGCACATGACCAAACATACCCCAACGTGTCGGACATGCTATGGACGGGATTGCACTTTCTCTGCAGCGTCCCCGTGTAAGGAATCTGGATTTGAAGGGCTTCCATTATATCTCGAGCCGGCCCTTTCAAGGCCGGATGCGGGCCAACTTCAATGGCCGCATCAAATGGCCCAGAGGTAATAGCATTTTCCAAAGCTTGCCTAAACAGAACGGGGGATCGCATGTTCTCAACCCAATACGATGGATTGATGAAAGCCATGTCCTCGGGCTTTCGATCAGGGTACACACTTGAGAACCAGGAACAGTTTGGTCCCAGGCTCGGCGCGGAAGTGGACATGTTCCCAATCGAGTGGTGATACGGCTGAGAGCAAGGGTCCATGTGATGTGAATGGTAAGCCGTGTCTACCTGAAGACGGCGCACAAACTTGCCTTCATCCTCAAGAATGTCCGCCATCTCACTGACGGCGTCCTCGTCCCCAGAGAGTGTGACACTGGTCCGAGAGTTGCAGGCGGCCACCCTGATCCTGCCAGAGAATTCCTCATCGCTGCAAAGATTTTCAGCATCTTCCAACGTTGTCCCAACTGCCAACATGGCACCGTTCACTCCATTGGGGCCAGCGGCAAGGTGTGCATGGAATCCTCGATAGTATGCAATGCGGATGGCATCTTCTGACGACAAGTATCCTGCCGCAAAAGCTGCCGCGATCTCTCCAGAAGAGTGGCCGACGACAGAGGAGAACTTTATGCCAGCCGCTCGCAAGACTTGTACCAGGATTACTTGAATGGCAGTACACAGTGGCTGCGAGATGGCAGCCTGGCCAATATTGCTGGATGAGGCATGGGCAAGAAGCTCGCCTCTCAGATTCCACGCCGGCCGATCACTCTCGGGAAATTCTCCCAAGGCCTTGTCCAAATCCGACAGCAACTCGGAGGCGAGGGCCGATGTTTCGATGAGCTCTGCTCCCATGCGGGCCCACTGAGCTCCCTGGCCGGTGAAAAGGCCCAAAACTCGAGCATCTCTCTCTCTTTGATCATCGCCAGCATTTGTGGATCGGGGATCTAGCTGCAGATTCTCTGTCGCTTGTCTCACATGAGACAAGAGATGACCATGCGTGGGCGATGAGAAATGGATGCGAAACGGCAGGCGAGATCGTCGCGTCTGCAAGGACCACGCCAGGTCACGAAGGTTGGTGTCCGGATGCTGTTCGAGAAAACTGGCGTAAGCACCAAGACTTGCGATAAGGGACGGTTTCGATTGTGCCGAGAATACAAATGGTGTGAGAGGTGTGAGAGGCGTGAGAGGCGTTTCATCTTCATCATCTTCATCATCTTCATCTGCTCCTGCCCCACGTGCCGCCCCACGTGCCGCCCCACGTGCTACCCCACGTGCTGGTGATGTCGGTTCCAAGCTTTCCAGAATGACGTGAGCGTTGGTGCCGCCGAATCCAAAGCTGTTCACGCTGGCGCGTCGACAGGAGCCTGGTGGAAGGTCCGGCCATGGCGTGAGTTTCCGAGGAATCTCCAGATTGAGGTAAAAAGGCTCTATTGCGGGGTTGAGGGTATTGAACAACAAGTTCGGGGGGACTTGCCCATGCTGCAGCGCCTGAGAGACCTTCAAGATAGCGGCCAGGCCAGCCGTGCTCTCTGTGTGCCCGATGATGGTCTTGATGGAGCCCACGAGCAGTTTCGGACCGAAGGACTCATGATTCTCTGGGTGGCCGAAGAAAGCAGCATGCACCGCCTCCGCCTCGACCGGGTCTCCAGCCGGCGTGCCAGTGCCGTGTGCTTCAAAGTATTGGCACCGGTGAGAATCGCGCGTCAGGTCGAGGCCTGCCCGTTCATATGTTGCGCGGATGAGGGCAGCCTGAGCCGCTGCGCGAGGCATCGTGATTCCCCGGCTGCGACCATCCTGGTTCACCCCGGTTTCGCGAATGATGCATTCAATTGCATCACCGTCTGCGAGAGCAGCACTCACGGTTTTGAGCATGATGGCCGCAACACCGTCGCCACGAGCATAGCCATTCGCATCTTTATCCCACATGCGGCTTCGGCCCTCGGGAGAGAGCATCTTGAGCTTGCTCTCATAAATGTAGGGCTCAGGGCCGAGGAGAAGGTTCGTTCCCGCTGCGACCGCGACGCGAACATCCCCTGCCCGTAATGCCTGTACAGCCTGATGTACAGCGACAAGACTCGATGAGCACGCCGTGTCTACTGTAAGAGATGGGCCGTGCCAGTCGAAGAAATACGAGATGCGGTTGGAAACAATGCTCCGTGCAACGCCTGCGCGAGCTGGTCAGCGACTGCCACGATGCACAAGTTCGACCAACAAAAAAACCACCCACCTAGCCCGTGATACGTGGGAACACGGTGAAGATCTCGGTATTGAAGGGCCTCATAGTCCCCATACATCTGGCCGACATAAACTCCCGTATCAGAGCCTTTCAAGCCCTGTATGGTCAAGCCTGCCGCCTCCATGGCCTCATATACCGTTTCCAGCAGCAGCCGCTGTTGAGGGTCCATGGCCATGGCTTCTGTCGGCGTGATGTTGAAGAAAGCAGCATCGAAGCGTGCGATATTCTCTTGCAAAAGATAAGAGTGCTTCACATTGGTATGGCCAGGAGATTGGGAATCCTCGTGATAAAATCCACGCACGTCGAATCGACTGGGCGGGATCTGGCAAAGAACATCACGAGGCTCTCTCAGGAGCTCCCAGAGTGCTGAAGGGGAGTTGGAGCCACCCGGAAGTCGGCAGCCACTGCCAATAATGGCAATGGGCTCATTGCCTCGTTGTGATGGCGGCATTTCCCCCGTCTCCATGACACGCAAGTATGACCTAGACAGAGGCAAATACGCCCAAGTACAGTACAATAAACTGGATTTGACTTCGGTGGGTCTGAGTGACCGTGACAACTGCGAATATATGGTATTTTACGGTATTGTATGCGAAATCACAAAGGCTATTGGCTGGAAATCTCCGTCTGGTGATGGTTGCCGTTGACTCTTCGAACTGAAGTTTACGGAATCTCAAAATGTTCGAGAAGATGCGGAGACTGGAATATAGCAAGTGGAAACAATCACGATTCAACATGATTCCCGGCTTAGTTCCGACCGAGTCGCCTCAGCTCCGCAGAGCTTACCCTCCGGTCGGCGTGCATTGATTCGGAGCATTTTGAACCCTCCGACAGGATGACGGTGTATCGGGGCATCAAACAGATTGTGGGGAGCAGAATGTATCCGAAAACGAAGCCGTTACAGTCTCGATAATAACGCTGCCCTCTAATTCCATCAAAATTCATATCCGCGACTAAAGCTGTTGTTCTGATCCGCGTTTGTGACCCCGGCAAATCGAAACCCCCAATATGGAAGCCCAACTGCAAAATTTGGCCCTGGAGATGACGACTTTGAGCAACAGGTTGTCCCTCCAGCAATACGTAGTCGTTCTTCTAACCAGTGTAAGAATCAGGCTTTTTAATGAGGCACAGGTTATGTATATGGTGTGGCTAAATACGCAGAAAGATAATCATATATGCATTCTCACGAGCCATCTACTTGCTTCGGTTTCACCCGCTGGCCCGTTTCCCTGGCCCAAAACTCGCCGCCATATCCAACCTGTGGTATGGATATCATTGGTAAGATACAAGCTGCCTGCCCTCTGTCCCAGAACATGACTCAAAAGCAGTCACTGACGGACGGTCTTGAGTGTTTTCCAGGCTGTCTGGCCGCTATCCCTGGGCTATCCAGCGCGCTTTCCACGAACACGGTTCGCACGACTCACCGCCCATGATGCGCTTGAGTTGGCTGACGAGCAGGAATAGGAGATGTAGTGCGAATTGCGCCGAATGAGGTGGTGTTCATCACGCCAGAGGCATATACTGGTAAGCTGGACCCGTCTGCTGAGCGACCGCACTGCGCTCGAAAAATGCGTGTCCATGCTGACTTCCCATCGTTTCTCAGACATCTATACCAGCACCATTCAAGGTCGCCCTGCATTTGTCAAGTCGGATATGTTGGATATGGGTGAAAAGTATGAAGGCCTGGCATCCGAGCGTGATGTCGAGCAGCACCGCGCTGCACGCAAGCAACTGGCCCCGGCATTCAGTCCTCGCGCTTTGAAGGCATATCAACCGAAGATACATCGTCATACTGATCTACTGCTTGAAAAACTGGAGGACATGTCGGAAACCCGCGATGGGTTCAATATCGTCCCCGTACGTATCACCCATACGCCTATCCCTGTACCTGGCGTCTTCGATGTGTGTGATCTGAGTGGTGACGACCCAGTGGTTCGAGCGAGTCACGACCGACATCGGTGGAGCTATTGCCGTGAATCATGACTTTCACAATGTCCGGGATGGTGCGTTTGACGAGAAAAGAACTTTCAGTTTGTTATTTTCCATATCCAGATAGACTCATCCGCTGACCCGGAATTGGCAAAAAATAAATAAATAGGGAGAAACAACCCTATCCTTGCGTCGATTCTTGGTGTAGGCAAGTGGACTACGATTCGGATGGTCTTTCGACGATTCCCTCTCATCTCTTGGCTCTCCTATCTCCTGCTACCCCCCAGCGTCGCGCTCAGCTATGTCAGGGCCCATAGATTGAGCAGCAAACTCATTGAAGAGCGAGTCAAGGGCCGAGATGATGCAAAGGAGCTTGATTACCTGGCTCAGTTCGTCCGCGAGAGCGGTCCTTTGCCCCCGAAGGAGTTTCTCGTCTCGCAGGCCGGTCATCTCATCTTCGACCATTTCGAATCCTCCAGTGTGCTTTCCGCTGCAATCTACTTCCTCACCACCAACGAGGGGGCCATGAGCAAGTTGCAAGGAGAGCTGCGCGACAAGTTTCACTCACTGGACGAGATGACGGATGATTCGCTCCGTGAACTTCCATGGCTCCATGCCATTGTCGAGGAGACGCTTCGGCTCCATACAAATGTCCCGTACGGGCTGCCTCGCATCAGCCCGGGACACATGATCGATGGTAATTTTGTGTCAAAGGGGGTAAGTTTTCTTGTCTCTTTGTCCATCCTCGCAGTCAGAAAGCCAGAGTTTGCGCTGTTGGCTCCTTCTTGACCTACACATTAAATGCCTCGCAACTAAATCGTCTTCACTTAGTGTGTAGTTTCCACCTGCGCTTACGCCACGACGCATTCCGTGCGATACTTCCGGGACCCATACGGATTCAAGCCTCAAAGATGGCTTCCCGCCGCCCACGCAGACTACGATCAAACGTATGATGCAGACGCTAAAAGCGCATTTCGTCCATTTAGCATCGGGTCTCGAAACTGTATCGGCCAAGCCGTGGCGTACATGGTGCTTCGAGTCATGATTGCAAGGCTTTGTTGGCGGTTTGATTGGCGCCTGGCGAATGGGGACGAAGTCGACTGGGACAGGGACTTGCGTGTCTACATGGTGTGGCAAAAGCCGCCTGTCAGAGTTCGTATTACGCCTTATACGGCCAAGACCTGAAAGGTGGCCCCGGAGAATGCCCACATCCAGAGCCATCAGCACGGAAGAGAGAACATTGAATGTTGTGTTATGAGCTAGAATTCAAACGCAGTACGTTTGTAGTAGTGTGATGGCATGTTGTTTTGGAAATCGAGACATGATGATGCGGCACTTCCAGTCGTCCTTTCATCTTGGAGAGAATCAAGTAATCATCACTGAGCGATGAACCCGTTTCTCTGTCTCTAATTCAGTCGTGTGTTTTTCAATTTTTATATTCATTCATTCATTCACTACAGCCATCATTCACTCCCATCTTCACTCCGGAGCCGTCGTGATTCTGTCCATGGTCTGTTTCAGCGATGTAAACGTCCCCTTTGCCTGCCCCATGACGGCAAGCGTAAGTTCAGAGGGTCGATCCTGGTCCAAGATTCCCACGTACGAGTCTTGCCGGCTCCAGAGCCTGAACTCCTCCGGTAGCCCTATCAAACGCTCAATGGAGTGCAGTTGGTGCTCAATAACCTGCGCCAGCATCGTGCCATGTCCCGAGGCCTGCTGTCCGCATTTTGCTACCCACCTATGAGGAGCAGGGCCATCATTCATACGCGTCAAGACTCTGTTCAGCAACTGCCCTAGTTCAAGGTATGTCGAGAGAACCATGAGTTGGACGGACAGAGCGGGCGGCGAGGGCCGAGCCAGTCCTGTTCCGCAAGCAACGGGATTCATGGTCTGGAGGGCCCATACAAATCTCACGGCCACATCGAAGACACGTCTCAGGAGCATGTAGCCCTCTTGGCCGTCATGAGGACTCCTCGGGGACTGTATCCCGAACAACGCTTCATGAAGCAGCTTTGTGTCACACAGATTCGCAGAATCCAAGCGTTGTTGATTGAGATTCGCGATTTCGTGGAAGATGTTCCCAACTGTCATGAGCGTGGAGCTTGCCGCACATGAGCCCCTTGATGGCGGAGCATCGTCGTCTGTGTCGGCAGTAGATTCGTCATGGGCGACGTGCTCGACCGTCGGCGACGCATGTGCAACATGGTCGAACTGCAGGTCCTGCATCCCGCGGGGGCTGCTTTCGAGCTGGAGCTCAAAGTCTGCTGCGTCAATGTCATCGAAGGCTCCCGTGTCCCATCCGCCATTGATGAAGTGGGACGAGTCAAGTTGGATATCCGGCATGGCTTGTTGTTGAGGAATGATGATGCCGGGTGCACCTTGGAAGCTGGCGGCGTGAGTCGTCGCACCAGACGCATCTGGGCCATGAGCCATGGATGACGAACAACTGCACGGCGACAGAAGGGGATTATCTGCCGTCGTGAACTGATGCCAGGCGTAATGTGAGCAGTTTTCAGAATGCCGCTTCTCTTTCACCCGATTGAGTGATGACGCGGGTCTTGTGCTGTCATCATCGGCATTGCTCCCTTGGACACCGAATCTGCTGTGCTGGTGACGACGGTGTTGATTGCCGTTATCGATGCTCGAGTGAAGAGGCGGTCGGCCAAGTGGGCGTGCGTAGAAGTGGGCGTGCGTAGCTGGTCACGCAGGAAGATTTAGATTTGAGGCATCGCTCACACGATCTATCTCCCGATGAGCTGCGAGAGCATCGAAGCTTCTGCTCTCTACACCGGTCACACGCATACCTCTTACAAAGGGATGGCTGATTTGGCTTCATGGTCGTCATGGGTGCAGCTTGTCCGAATCGCGGATTTTCATCACGACGACCCGGTGGCCTGTTTTGTTCCGTTCCACGACGACAAGTACGTATCTGCGCCGGCGTTCGGCCCGTCTTGGACCCCACGAGTCCACGACCCCACGACTATGCTCGTTTTCATGCTGACGTGGCAGAGATGAAGGCGCATAAGCACATGAGAGATGTAGAAGCTGGTGTCAATCGCCTTGTTGATAGCCAAGTTGGTCCCTACATACATACAGATAGTGTTGTGATGGTGTGTTGCGGTTCGGCTTGGAGTATCTCGGCAGGCGCGGAAACGCTCATTTTGTCTGGTTGGAAGGGGCGTGTACGGAGTAGGCGTGGCTTTTGAATTCTTCAGCGTCCAGTCCCGTTGGCGGGAGGAGGGGGTAAGGTGTCGAGCTGCCGCCAAATAAGCAAGGCGGTCCCGTGAATGCGGTCATGCTGATGGTGCGTAGTTCAGGATGAACAAGCTGGACGCAACTGCATATTCAACACACATGTACGAATTATTAATATTGCTCAAGTCTACTAAAATGAGGCAACCTGTTCGGATATGTGGCCTGACAGACTGGACTAGAACACACGGCGGGTGGCCCGGCCCGGCTTTGGCTGCCAGACCCCTTATCTCTTTGATACCCATAAGTGTCACGACTTCGGTCGTAGGTGAGATGAACAGAGTGAAGGCTGAGATTCGCAATCGCCACTAGAAAGGTGCTACCTAGGTGCGGGTACGTGAAGGTCTCGAACTCTGACCATCTATATCTCCTTGAGGACCGTAAGACTACACTTGCGTACCGATCCACTTATTTTATCTAATAAAAAAAGGATACTTTTTATGCATTACTAAATTATACTATAATGTTTGTACTAGCAGTTATCTAAGCTACAAATGTCATAGTATAATTTAGTAGTGCATAGAAAGTACTCTCTAATGCGATGATTTTTATTGGGCGAAAGAAGTGGATTGGTACGCAAGTGTAGTCTTACGGTCCTCAAGGAGATAAGCCAGCGACTCGCACGCACAACACACTTAGACCTAGCAAGCTTCAGTCAATATATGAGTGCCCCCATACCTCTTGCCTAGCTATCCATTGTTCTCACAAAGCATGCCTTTAAACTAGCCTAGTTAAATGCATTTACTAGTAAGGCACTTGCAATAGCTTTAATTTAATAGAAAACGCACTTTATAGGTGTAAAGAATCGTAAACATTAGCCACACTAAAAATATATAGGTAGGTCGTTCTTCCGGATTAGGACTAACGGCGGATGCGCATTTACTTTTGACAGATGCGCGTTTAGTTGCCCCAAAGAGATTACAGTAGCATGCCGGGGCACGTGTACCCTGTCTCTAACCTCTCTGCCTCCATGCTCCTGACAGGCACTGTGTGGGCTAAGAAGTACCTTATAATCTAAGTATTTTACTAAGACTATAGTATCTCCTACTACATAGCGCAAATACCCCTGTAGTATCCCTAACAGCTTCACTTACTATAGCTACTAAGAGCTGATAGTGGCCGCCCCGCGTGGGGCTTAGTCGTTGTGAAATCATTTAGGGGTTAGACTGTAGATAGATAGTCCTGCCGAAGTCTGGGGCAGTGAATCTCACTGCCTCCTCACAAACTCGCACATACACGGATGCGCCATCTTGCAGTTGAGCTCGATTTTGACTTGCTGTTCACGTTGGCCTCCCGGAACCCGTATCTCCTCAAACTCCTGGCATATTCTGGCCAGAATGTACTCCATTTGCTGCTGACCAAAGTTTCTGCCCATGCACATCCGCGGGCCGCTAACGATTTCATGTTACTACCAAGGCCATACATGGAGGTCTTTAAAGAAGGAGAAAAGGAGGGATACGCAGATAAATTAGAGGAAAGGAGGAAGCAGAGGGAGGAGCGGGCCGGGAAAGGGAATGACGAGGGAGGGGGGGGTGAGGGGACGGGAGGAGGATGATGGGGAGCGGAAGCCAATGTCTGGGATGTCCATCCCATCAGACTCAGACTCACTGGTTATACGGCACAAAATGCCAACGATGAACACTCTTCTCTTCCCACCGTTCCGGCCTGAACTCGCTAGCGTCTTCGCCAAAAATGTCCTGGCGGCGTTGCATTCCCATCAAAGAGTAGACTTTTGGTTGCCAAGTACACTTGTCAGTGGCTCTGTTCCGGCTCTCTGACCTGACGAAAACTGGCTTGCATGAGAGATTTAAAGTGTACGCTGGGAGCTTTGCTTACTGATACTGGACCCCTTGGCGATAGCCAGTGCTTCTTTTCCGCTTTTACCACCCCCCGTTGGCAATGTCACGTCGTTCAGGGCGACTCGCATGTTCATGCCCACTACGCCGCGCCGTTCGCACGCGTTAGCTTACTGCATAGTTCCTGCAAAAGTTTTATTCGCTTTCCGCGCCAGGAAGAAAATCAAATACTTACATGGATGGTGTAGTCGAAAAGTCTCGTTGATGACGTGTCTGAGGTAGGTCATCTCTTTCAATTCGGATGCTGTTGGCGGTTTTGTCCCAGACCTGATATTGGCGCTGGTGTCAATACTTGGCTGGCACCAGTTGTTGATTGGACTTTGACCTACACCTTGGCTACTTCTGCCTGCATTTTCTTCATGACTTGTGGATGCTTTCCCATCAAGAAAATGGCCCAGGTAATCAGAATGGAAGATGGATCCTGCATGCCGGGTCGAAATTAGCCCACATCATCTCGTGTACAGCCAAGTAACTACAACTGACCTTGCCACCTAGCATGACAGACATGAGAGCTTCTTTGATGTCCTGCAGCTTGTGAGCATCTGATCACACGACGTTCTCACGGCCCAAGTAAGAAACAACTGGTGTGTGCCTCATACATGATAGCTTTTCCTCTGGCTGACTAGGTCGTCTAGCATATTATACTCTTGGGGCTTCTTCTTCGACAAATCTCTTGCGTAGGCTCGGTCAGTCAGCGAGTCGGTGTATTCTTTCAAAACTTGCAAAGCTTTCGGCGCCAACAGGGTGTCAGGCATATAGAAGGCCCTTGATCTAACACAGCCGTGGTCAGTCGCAGCGCACTACACCAGTCTGATCTCGGTGCCTACCCGAAAAGCATGCGAGCCGTATTTATGGGAAGAAGCACGTCCATTGTAGCTCGAAACGGCGGCTCAGATATGATGGAATCCGCCGACTCCCCAAAGAAAATGTCCGTCGTCACATCAAGTTGGAACCTATCAATCCAATCGTAAACTTCCAGTGGCTGTTTACTGTTGAATCGCTCAAACAGCCTCCTGACATGGCGCTCAGTTCTTAAAAGATCATCTGACCGAGCGTGGCCAATCTGAGTCCCCCGTTAGAAAGATGGCAAAGAATGAAGGACCTCCTTTGCGCTTACATGTGGACGAAGTAGTGCCTTTGCTTTGTGCCAGTGTTCCCCGTCGACTAATACGCGCGTCAGTATTCCTATGCTGCCTCCCCTCATCTTCCTTCCCTTCTGGTGGATGTTTGATCCATTCTATGCTCTCTTACTTGCGAAAATTTGCCTTTGACCAATCATGTTGGCCCAAATGCGTCGTGTTACCTCTCCTTTCCCAAAACTAGACCACTGTATTTATCAAAGTCAGCCACCTGGAGCCCATGGCAAATTCGAGGGCAAGACTGTTGTATGACTGACCTCGGTGGACATGATGGCCTTGATGTTGGCCGGCTCGTCAGTAAGGATGAGCCCCTGAGCAAACATGCGCATTTCTACGGTTCGACCAGGCGACGCGTCAAGCCATGCGGAAACCAAGTCAAAGTACGTGTTGGTGAAGAACCGATACAGGGAGTAAATCCCCACGTCAAGGCCTGATATGTGCGCACCGCATGTTAGAATGGTAGTCAACTATGGCCATGACTTGTTGCAACGATGCAGCTGAGCAAGACTGACCGAGTGGTGCCATAAATGGGATGAGCTTAGCCGAAGAGCCAATGCGCCGAAGGCGAAAGTCACGATAGACCTTTGTGCCAAGATCAAATATATACGTCGCCAGTACAGCTGATACGGTCAACTGGGTCCAGGACCAATTGCCGCATACGTCATGAGAACCAAGATACTCGACCGCAGCACCGGTCACATTCGCCGTTACGTTGAAAGATTGGAGAAACGAATCCATGCTAGAATGTTGAGAGCTATACTTTCTGACGCTTTGATTTCTATGTGACTTGGGTAAATCAGAATTCAGGCGAAAGGAATAGAATAAAACGTTGAATGAACGACTCGTGATGGAATTTCCGGAAGGCGCGCATGAAGAATGATGCCGAATAGAGACGTACCCCGTGTGCAGCGGTGAATGCTATCCCGAAACTGTACTTCTCCCATATAGCCTGCAGAGACGTTCTGCTTGACTTTTCCCTGTATGATGCCCGGAAGAACTACATGTTCGTGAGTGAAACCCATGTTCGCAGCTGCCGAGCCAATCGGACAGTTTATGGATAGAGAAACCAGTAGCGGTCCCAAGCCTCCGAACCCGGTTAACATCCGATCCCGACTCGGCGACTTTTACCCCGGCGAAGCACTTTGGCTGGCGAAAATGATGATTCGATAGCCCAAGGTTTCTCGACGATCTGGCAACAAAAAAGATTGACAGTTGCCATACTATTATCAAGGAAGCTTGTTTAGAATGGAGTTCCCCGAAGCCTCAACTACTCCCACTACAAAGAAGTATCTTACAAGTACTTACTCGGAAAAGGTGCAAATGCAGACCTGCCTTGTCCAGCCTCATGATGAGGGCAATCGACCCGTGATTTCCACGACACACCCGATGCCAGTGGTGACTGAGCCCTTCGATGTCTTGATACGAGTTTTAGCAGTGGCCTTGAACCCAACAGATTACCGTATACCAGCTTATCATCCTACTCCTGGCGCGATATTGGGGTGCGATTTCGCAGGCACCGTCGTTGAGGCTGGGCCATTGGCCGACGAATGCCCTCCTGGTACGCGCCTCTGTGGCCCAGTGCATGGATGCAACCCCGCGAACCCAGATAATGGCGCTTTCGCGGAGTATCTCGTAGCAGATTCCCGCGTACTGTTGCGAGTGCCTGCTATGTGGAGCGACGTCGAAGCCGCAGCGCTGGGCGGCGTCGGATGGGCAACGGTTGCGCTTGCTATGGAAGATTGTCTGAAGCTCGCAGGGCGTCCATCAGCACCTGCTCAATTGAGGGCAGACGGGAGTCGTATACCAGTGCTTGTATATGGTGGCGCCACGGCCACGGGCACAATGGCATGCCAGATTCTGAGCAAGTGAGTACATGTGCAAACCTTTTCCGTCGCAACAATAAATGGCTGCCCACCTCCAGCTCTAACAAGCTCCATCTTGCAGGTCTGGCTACCATGTCATTGCCACTGCTTCAACCACTTCCTCGGCTCTCGTGAAAAGCTTTGGTGCTTCCACTGTCATCCCTTATACGTCTCCATCGTGCGCAGACACAATTCGAGAGGAAACCAAAGGCTCATTGAAGAATGCAATAGACTGCATCACCAGTCCTGACTCTGTGCGCTGCTGCTTCGGAGCCCTGGCAAGAGCGGGGCCCCGATATGCTAGCCTTGATTATGCTCTTCCGGAATGGCGAACTCGCAAGGCAGTCAAGGTTGACATGCCGTTGGCTTATGCCCTATGGGGCAAAGAAGTCGAGATCCGTGGTGTTTATCACCGCGAGGCCGATGCGGCCAATTTGGACCTAGCCACACGCTGGCGCCGCGAGGTACAGACGCTTCTGGACGATGGGCAGCTCCGGTGCCATCCTCCTCGTGAAATACCAGGCAAGTGGGATGGCATCATTGAGGGGCTGGAGATGTTGAAGCATGGACGCATTCGGGGACAAAAGGTGGTGGTTCGTATTGGATCTGCATCATGACGAGAGAAGGTCTGTACTGTATCCCACCAGAGCGATAGACATGGCAGTTTACATGTCTGAAAGACATCCCGCCGTTGTGAGTGCTATGCTCCGTGTTCATCTTGTTGAGTCCGCTTGGGTTTGATTTTGCCGCCCCACGAGGTGCATCACCCGAAGGTGTCGTGTGATGTTGCATTTTGGACCGGCAGCGCAGCGACCCGCCTGATGACAGGAATCAATATCCGTGAGCAGCCTAGACATTCACACACCGCATCACGTCCTGACGTCATCATGGAAGTAAAAACGCACATTGTGTTGTCCTTGAATTTTTTAATTCAAGTACGTACCCATGTCCTTTCCCCCTCCCCTTCCCTCCTGAGTCCTGCCGTTATGAGACTTGAACTCGACGTCTCCAAGTATTTTTATAGATTCCCTTGTTTCCAACCCAGATATCAAAACCAACCGAAACCGGGGAAAAGGAGATGAAACTCAGTCAAGGAAATACTTGCAGCATACTGTCGCTGCATCAATACAGATCATGTCAATCCCAAATGCCTCAAAACGTATCCACCGCACCCCGAACGCCTCCTCACATGGTTAGGTTGTCCTTGTCCTAGTATTCCTTCATTTCAATGGAATCGTGAGTCGGGGTCATCGTCAAGGATGGACGATATTCTTGTCTTGTCCTGAGCCGACAGGCGATATTCCGCTCTTCGATCCTTGTCCGGGCTGGCCACGGGTGTAATCGGGTTGCTGTAGCCTTGGCTGTCGCTATACTGGCAGCACGCACCAGATCGCCACGACTGCTCCAACGCTACGGGAGATACATTCATGCCGTATTCGTCACCGATGACGGCCCAAAAAGCACTCTTATGCGCCTCGTAAATCGCACGGAGTCGAGACAGATCAACATGCGCTGGCGTGTGTACCGACGCTGAGGGGGGCGACAGACGGGACGTGTCGAGACGGAGCGGCGTTGCAGCAGGCTGATACGCAGCCGGGCTTCCGATATGATGAGAGTACACGGGAGGCAGTGTCTCGTACTGTGGCTCAGGTGTGGCCATGCTGTATCGGGCCAGAGCCTCGTTGACATGCTGTTGAGGATACGGAAGTCCCTCTGGCTTGGGCAGGATGGCGGGCAATCGTGGTGATCTCTCCACAGACATGATTCGAGATAACTGCATGTCGTTGTTGACTGGCTTAGGGAGATATGTGCCGCCGACCACAGACGGCGACAGAGATCGAGTGTCGCCTCGAAACACAGGGCTGGAAGAAGATGCACCTGCCTGGTTCGAAGATGGATCAGATGAGCCAGATGAGCCGGACGACAAGGACGCGGTGCGTTTACGCCTGGTGCTTCCGTGCGACAATTGATGGTAGTGCAGGCGGCAGGCAAGCTCGGTCTTGTTCAAATGCGCTGCTATATGCTTGTATGGCATTTTCTGAAGTCGAGTCTGAAGAAGATAGGCCTCCTACAACGAAACAAGGATGATAAGTATATGCGATTGTGTCGTTCAACTCAATGCAAAAGCAAGCTGGTGGGGGGTTTCAGCGTACCTCGTCCTCTCTCCATGCTCGGCCACTGCCATTCAATGGTGTCTTCCTGTTCTTTGTAACGCCACTCTCGTGACGTTGCATGGCGTCTTTAGACGGCACATGACCAGATTGAATTTGCACCACTTGTGTTCGAGACATTGTGCCAGAAGCGACCTTCAAGAGGGTAATTTGTAATTTGATGTGATGTTGTCGATGTCTTGTGTTCGTTCGCAGCCTCCAGTTTCCGGACCAGATCGCCAAGAATATTTGTGATTAAAACAGAACCGAGACGACAAACCAGGCCTCTTCACGGTTGATAATTTTTCTTCGCAGCGCGTTGTTTAAGTAATGAATAGAATATAACTCAAGTCCAGCCTGACAACAAAAATGAATTAAAGCGTAATCAGAGGTAGGGTGGTTTCAAAGTGTTATCAACGAGAGGATTTGATTATAGTCGACAGAAAAGGAGTGGCAGCGGCCTAGCCAGTTGGGTGTTTAAAGAAAGTATAAAGCTGGCAGCGGATAAAAGAAGAGAGAGTGACGGGCGAGAGAAAAAAGAAAAGAAAACCGTTCTGGCAGGACAAAGCGTACTGAGCCAGGGTCTTCCAAGGATTATAGTCTGAAGAAAAGAAAGGGAGGGCGGAGAAAATGATACATTCAAGGCGGTTCGCAAGCAAAGATATAACAAATTCACACACTAGATAGTCGAACACCCTGACCGGCAAAACCAGCCGCCGCCTGGTTAAATCCGCTGCTGGGTGTCTGGCCCGCATGTTCCTATTCCACGAAACAATCTGGCGCTGTTGTTCCGAATCTGGGACATGACGGACCGGGGACCCTGTCAGTCTTGAGATCTAGCCCTGTTACATCTCGGTTCGACTCTTCAGTTCTGTGACAAGACGGGCCATATATGCCATAACAAGCATAACGTTTTGGCCTGGTGCTCATTCTCATTCCCGTCCCCATGACACTTCGCCGGCTCTGCCGCTGGGGGGACTGGGACCAATCGGTTGTGGACTCGTCCCATGGCACTGCCCGATGCAGAATCTCCACTGTTCCCACTGTATCGAGTAAGTGGTAATATTGTAGTCGGTACGGACTATTCTTTTGGGAGGATCGACTCCCTCCCTGTCCTGCAGAAGTGAAGTGCAGGATTTGCCAGATTTGAGACGGGTCAATTTGTTGGTGTCGTGGCTTGCAAAGGCCCTGCGTTGAGGCCCTGCGTTGAGACCCTGCGTTGAGACCCTGCGTTGATTTCCCGTGGTGAATCAATACACAATGACGAATGCTAGTGCAAGCATGAGAGATGGCGACGGCTGAGTAGTGAGTAGTGAGTAGTGCAGTGCAGGCATTGTCAGGGCAGCTCACGAAACGCTGCTGCTGCTCGGAAAGCCACCCCCGTTCTGGAAGAGGCCATTGAGTAGAATCGGGTGAGTGTCGCGGCGACGATGCCTCAGTTGCGACCATGATCCGGCCATGCATGTTACAGACGGGCGACTCTCTGCTCCGGTTTCCAGGTTTCAGGACTCCTGCTCCGTAGTCCGTAGTCCGTAGTCGCTCATGACGGAATCACCCCTGCCGCTGCCGCCTCGTAGAATCGAGTCAATTGACGCCACTCCCCCTCCTCAGTCGACGGACAATCATGACAATCATGCCCAGAAGAGCCACTATCGTCGATTCATGCGACAACTCTTACCCGAAGGCGTTTCATTTGAACTGGCCACATTGAAACGTGGACATGGTTTCCTATGCCAGCACATTGCTCCAACCAAGGTTGACCATGCATGTTTGTTTCGTGGCTCGCGCAGCGCTCGCGGCGCAGTTGTCAGTCAGGTAATGAATGATGTTGGTGGCTTTTCATCTTTTCATTTCTCTTTTGAGAGAGACGGGGGCTGATTATGCGTTGAACGTGCTAGTCATGAGATGGCATGGCGGTGCATCTTTCTTTCCATGGCTCAACCGCTTGCTCAACCGCTTGCTCAGGCGGGCTGGCTGTCCCTTGAAACCGAAGGCGCTTTCAAAAGCCTCACTGAAACTCGCATTTTCTTCTTTCTTCTTGCAAATGATCCTGTCGCAAACAACTTTATTCTGCCTACCGTCTTTTCGTCCCATTGTCTTGACGCTGCGTCCTTTTCATGGACCATACTTTATTTTCCTTTTCCTCCTCGTTTTTGTTTTGTTTTCTCCTCTTGGTGTATCACTTTTGAACAACGCCAATGGCAGCTGTTCCGCCGTCATGCTCACCCGCCCGTCGAGTGAAACGATCGTCGGACATTCAAAGAGCCGCTGACAGTGGGAGAAGAGGCTGTTATGTCCAGGGTTATCGGGACCGTTGTTCGTGGCGGAGAAGGTCCTGTTTGGCTCACGCCATGTTCAGTTGTCATTTCATTACATCATCCACTTTACAAAATATATCCCGAGTTCGCAACACGATCTCATGCGCGCAGTTTGGACACCTTGATGACGAATCTCCGGTTTCGATGGAACCGGGCCTGTTTCAGGAAAGAAAAAAGAAAAAAG